>JAODAL010035876.1:0-42418 GCA_025379985.1 Phyllomedusa bahiana
TGCCCAGGGACAAAGAACATAAGTGACTCCCTCTTAACCCCTTAAAGGGGTTTTATCGTTACAAAGATCATGTCTCAGATTATGGGGACAGTAAAAATAAGCACTTTTGTAATTTGGTTGCATTACCTCAGTCACTTGGTTTAGCAGATATGAGCTTCGCTGTAAATCTGTCTTCTATTTCTGCTGTTGCTGGTCAGAACGCCCCCTGGTCGATTCCTGTGCCCTAGACACGCCCCCTGCACTGTTGATTGGCTGGCTGACATTTCATTCAGCCTGTTGGGATATGCCCTACACAGGAAAAGTCATGGCCACGCCCCTGCGCTGTGATTGTCTGCCTGCACACTCTGTGTTTACTCCCCTCTGAGCTGTTAAAATCGATAGGGAAACCAGAGTCTGCTGGCTCTATGTACATGTCAGCTCTAGGGGGATGGATCTGGTAAATTACTGCATTTTTACAGGGCTATTGACAAGAGGTTGATTCACCTCCTCACAGTTTCAGTCCTTCAGCTGCTACTTTGAAAAGATGGCGTTAAGATCATCATATCGAATGCAAGCCCCGCCTCCGTATGACGTCATCATCTGTAGTGTATAACATAAGGATTCAACGCTGTGTAGTGCAGTGCATAGGTGATCAGCTTGGCAAGCCAGAGGTTGGGAGTTCAAGCCCCAGTGTTTTTTTTTGGTTTTTTTCTTTTATAAATTGTACATATATGTAAATATATGAAAATATATGTGTAGACATCTATAATTTTATATATATACACAGAAAGCTCCCCTATATAGTGTCCCATCCTCACAGTCACACCAAGCACTTCCAACATATGTGATACAATGCATATACTCTGGGGGATGAGACATGATATAGGAGTGCTATGTATGTGTAAATATATCATTATAGAGATTAACATATATATTTTAGGTCTCTCTACATATGTGTAGAATTTAGGGGGGGGGGGGGGATATACCCTGTGAAGGGACTAGAACTCCAAACCCCTTTGTTGTAAACCAACACTCTACCGCTACACCATCAGCCAAGTCAGTTACAAGCTGAGCAGGTTCTTCTCTCAAAGCTGATTTGCTTCTTCCCCCGACTGTTTTCACTCATATCACAGCAAGCAGAGATCTTTACTTGAAGCTACATTTGTCCTTGTAGTTGAGTAAAGGTCTCTGCCTGTTGTCAGTACAATTTGGGTGAACACCACTAGAACAGAAGTTAAAGCTGCTGGCTTTCCGTGTGTAAACTAAGATATAATAGATATAATAGGTGCTTGCTGCAGCTTGTGGAGCCTCAAGGCTGCAGACATAAGCATGCAGGAGGCTACAGAGCTGTTATATCCAGACAACCCTCTGCATCCCCTGCTTCAAACAAAATGCGGATGTCACAGTTCTTCAGTGAGGGGAGACACGCCTCGTATGAGGGGAGACACGCCTGCTGGGAGGGGAGACATGCCTGCTGAGAGGAAGAACACGCCCCTGGATTTCAAACTCAATCTGAGAAAATTAGCAGAACAGCACGAGCAGCTCAAACGATAAATCCCCTTTAAGCCGAACACCTGAAAAGTAGTTAATGACCAGAACATTTTTTTCGTTTTTGCCTCCTTGCGTTTCAACAGTTATTTTTTCAATGACGCAGTTGGATGAGGCCTCATTTTATTCAGGACAAGTTGTACTTTATGGGGGAATTGTTCAAGTTCACTTATAAATAATTGAAGAATTTTTTTCAACTTTAAAAAAAAAAAAATGTTTATCTTTTTTTTACACCATTCACATTTCACACTTAATAACTTGTTAGATTAATTCTACAGGTTATTATGGTTATGTGGATGCCTAATATGTGTAGGGTTTTTTGTGTGTGTAATAAATGCACAATTATTTTTTATTAAATGTGTATTATTATTTATTTATTTTATTATTATTTTACACTATGTTTTTTACTTTTTTTTTAAACCCGTGAAGGGATAACTTTAACTTTTTTTTTTTTACACTTGGAAATGTATTAGCATTTCATATATGCTAATACATTATAATCTGTGTCAGTCTGACACAGGCCACAGGCAGTGATCAGGACAGCACACAGTCTGCCCTGGTCACTGGCTTGTTACACAGACAGTCCTAGGGCTACTATAGGTCCTCAGGGCTGACTGTGCAGCTGTTCCCCAGGCTCTGTTGGGTCACCGGGTATTCCGATCACACAACAGAGCAGGGAAACCCCTTGAGTGTGGTGCGGTGACGATCTGCAGCAATCAAAGGGATAAAGCACCGAGGAGCGGAGGTTACCCCAATTCCCCCATGCTTGCAGGAGCTGCGCCCCTTTGAAAGCGCTGCTGCGGCGCCGGGCACTGCAAACTTCCGATGTCTGCAGCGACGCCAAAAGCGATTACCATAGAATATATTAGGGAGCGGCAAAAAAATTCTAAGTGGCGCAAAATGTGAAAAGAAAAACGTAATTGCGCCATGTTTGCGGGAGTTGTTTTTTTACGGAGTTCATTCTTAGGTAAAAATTATTCTCTGTATTCTACAGGATATTACGCATCCGACAATACCAAACATGTAGGGTTTCCGTTATGTTTTGGTGGCGTAAAAAAAATTCCAAACATTTTCTATTTTGGAAATTTGCACCCCGGCGCCATTTTGTGCGGCCAATAACTCTTTTGTACTAACACCTACAGACGTCAGTGAGGGACATTTTTTTTTTTAGAGCTGAATGGCACTTTCTATTGCTACCAGTTTGGAATGTATGCAACTGTTTTGATCACTTTTATTCCAATTTTTATTTGACGTGAAATAACCCCAAAAAAAAAAACAATGTTGGTGTTTGGAATTTTTTTTCTTCTACGGTGTTCAGCGCTTGGGATAAGTGATGTTAGATTTTTATAGATCGGATTTTTTCAGACGCAGCAACACCAAATATGGGCAACTTTTTTATTAGATTATTTTTTTATTTGTAAAATGGCGAAAAGGGGGTTATTTGAAATTTTAATACTTTTTAATTTTTATTACAATTTAAATCTTTTTTTTTTTTTTTTTTACTTTGATTCCCCCTATGACACTTCACCACCTGGGGGCGCGAGCGTTAATACAGCCTAATGCATTGCATAGACAATGCGCTAGGGTGTACCAAGATGGTACCTTCACAAGGCTTCCCGCTGCCATGTTCAGCCATCGCATCCCTGCACTTACGCTGCGGGGGCTCTGATCGGAGTGAAGAACGGTGTGCGGCACCATTTTTCATTCATTTAGATGCCATGGCAATCTTTGCAGCGGCGTCTAAGGGGTTAAACAGTGCGGGCAGGCGGCGCCGCCTCCTCCCCTCCCCCGCCCCCCCGCGCTGTAACCGCCGGGCGTTAGCCGCAATCAGCCGCTTACCGGCACCAGGACGTATGGATACGTCCTATGTCTGTAAGGAGTTAAATTCTAATTTTCCCACGTTACCTACAAGTTTCTCCTTTAGATAGTAAGAAGTATATTCCAGAGGTTTCATAATCTTGGTCAACTCCTGAAGGCAAATTCCATAAGTTTCTTCCACTTTGTAATTATTTTTGTAATCGAGTCTTCTTTGGAGCTTTCTGTATCCAGTTTATCAAGGAAGAAACTTTCCCTCAATGTTCTGAGAAGCTCCCCTCTATCTGGACGACTTTCTTGCAGCCGGTGGGAGTGTTTTTCATGGCTTTGTATTGTTTGAGTGTCCTGAAGATGCACAAATAGTTGAGTAAGTAGCGTCGACCCAGAGATCAGGACTTATCTCCGACCTCTTGGCACAATCCCCCATTGCATGACCTGTCCTGCTGGATCTGGGACAGTTGGGGGCTATGTTTGTAGTGTAGCCATAGTCGCTCGCATCTGAGCAGTTTATTGCATATTGCTTGCAGGTGCTGAACATCTTCTCTTTTTAGGACTGAATGCACCTTGCCTGACTATTTTAGGATGGTTTTAAGGAGGAAAAAAGTTGCACATTTTTACCTCAGTGCTGTTTTCTTGGTTTTATTTTGAATTCAGGTGCGTGTTTACTGGCTTCCACTAGGCTGCAGTAAAAGCCAGGTCTGCAGCTATAGCAACCAGCGCTGGCAGCCTACCAGAAGAGATAGAACAGGTCTGCAGCTATAGCAACTAGTGCTGGCAGCCTATCAGGAGAGATCGAACAGGTCTGTAGCTATAGCAACTAGTGCTGGCAGCCTACCAGAAGAGATAGAACAGGTCTGCAGCTATAGCAACTAGTGCTGGCAGCCTATCAGGAGAGATTGAACAGGTCTGCAGCTATAGCAACTAGTGCTGGCAGCCTATCAGGAGAGAGTGAACAGGTCTGTAGCTATAGTGGCCAGCGCTGGCAGCCTATCAGGAGAGATCGAACAGGTCTGTAGCTATAGCAACTAGTGCTGACAGCCTATCAGGAGAGAGAGAACAAATGTGTAGCTATAGCAACCAGTGCTTCTCTATGAAGAGAGATCAAACAGGTCTGTAGCTATATCAGCCAGCGATGGCAGCCTATCAGGAGAGAGTGAACAGGTCTGTAGCTACAGCAGCCAGCGCTGGCAGCCTATCAGGAGAGATAGAATGGGTCTGTAGCTATAGCAACCAGTGCTGGAAGCCTATCAGGAGAGATCAAACAGGTCTGTAGCTAGAGAAACCAGTAGTGATGAGCGATTATGTTGACTATCGTCATCGTTTCGATATCAGCAGTTATCTAGACGATTTTCGATAGTCGATAACCGATTATGGGCGATGACCATTAAAGTCTATGGGAGAGGAACAACACCTTCATTATTACACCCAAACAAGGCTGGAGAAGCTGGAATTTACATCCACAACAGTCAAATGGATACATGCTACATCTTAGGCAACACACTTAGGTTATAAAAGTCACAGAAAAAAACTCACAGACCATTTACTATCCCTGTCTTGTACCACAGCCTGACCCTTAAACCTGCATCACCCACAAATTAAAAAGTGCCAGAAGGCAGTATGATTTGAACTATCATGTTACTTGAACTGGACATTGAATATCCCTGTCCTGGGCACAGATGAGCCCAAAACCGCTGAGCACTATTTGTGTATAGAGCTATGTGTACGTTTGGCGGTGTCAGTTCCTGTGCTGAGCACTATTCTCTGCAGTATAGAGCTATGTGAAACAGTTTGGCGGTGTCCAGATTCCTGTGCTGACCCACTATTCTCTGTAGTATAGAGCTATGTGTACAGTTTGGCGGTGTCAGTTCCTGTGCTGAGCACAAATTCTCTGTAGTATAGAGCTATGTGTACGGTTTGGCGTGTCAGGTTCCTGTGCTGAGCACTATTCTCTGCAGTATAGAGCTATGTGTACTGTTTGGCGGTGTCAGGTGCCTGTGCTGAGCACTATTCTCTGTAGTATAGAGCTATGTGTAGGGTTTTTGGCGGTGTCGGGTTCCTGTGCTGAGCACAAATTCTCTGCAGTAAGAGCTATGTGTACAGTTTGGCTGTGTCAGGTCCTGTGCTGAGCACTATTCTCTGTAGTATAGAGATATGTGTAAGTTTTGGGGCAGTGTCAGATTCCTGTGCTGAGCACTATTCTCTGCAGTATAGAGCTATGTATACGGCTTGGCGGTGTCTGTCTTCTGTGCTCAGCACTATTCTCTGTAGTATAGAGCTATGTGTACAGTTTGGCGGTGTCCGGCTCCTGTGCTGAGCACTATTTTCTGCACTATAGAGCTATGTGTACAGTTTGGCGGTGTCAGGCTCCTGTGCGAGCACTATTCTCTGTAGTATAGAGCTTTTGTGTACGTTCTGGCGGGGGGTCGGTTCCTTTGCTGAGCGCTATTCTCTGTAGTATAGAGCTATGTGTACAGTTTGGTGGTGTCAGGTGGTTGTGCTGAGCACTATTCTCTGTAGTATAGAGCTATGTGTACAGTTTGGCGGTGTCAGGCTCCTTTGCTGAGCGCTATTCTCTGTAGTATAGAGTTTATGTGTCCCAGTTTGGTGGTGTCAGGTGGTTGTGCTGAGCACTATTCTCTGTAGTATAGAGCTATGTGTACAGTTTGGCGGTGTCAGGTTCCTGTGCTGAGCCCTATTCTCTGCAGTATAGAGCTATGTGTACAGTTTGGCGGTGTCAGGTTCCTTTGCTGAGCGCTATTCTCTGTAGTATAGAGCTATGTGTACAGTTTGGCGGTGTCAGGCTCCTGTGCTGAGCACTATTCTCTGCAGTAAAGAGCTATGTGTACAGTTTGGCGGTGTCAGGCTCCTGTGCTGAGCACTATTCTCTGCAGCATAGAGCTATGTTTTACAGTTTGGCGGTGCCGGGCTCCTGTGCTGAGCACTATTCTCTGCAGTATAGAGCTATGTGTACAGTTTGGCGGTGTCAGGCTCGTGTGCTGAGCACTATTCTCTGCAGTATAGAGCTATGTGTACAGTTTGGCGGTGTCAGGCTCCTGTGCTGAGCACTATTCTCTGCAGTATAGAGCTATGTGTACGGTTTGGCGGTGTCAGGCTCCTGTGCTGAGCACTATTCTCTGTAGTATAGAGCTATGTGTACAGTTTGGCGGTGTCAGGTTCCTGTGCTGAGCACTATTCTCTGTAGTATAGAGCTATGTGTACAGTTTGGCGGTGTCATGTTCCTGTGCTGAGCACTATTCTCATGACCCCAGATTAAAAAGTGCCGGAAAAAGGAGTCTTTCAACCACCATTTTAGTTTCACTGGACATTGACTATACCTGTCCTGGGCCACAGCATGACCCAGGGCCGGAGTTACAGTGGGTGCGGTGAGAGCCCAGGCTGGCGTCCGTCATCTATTAACACGCAGGTTAAAATGCCCTGATGACGCAGCATCGAAAACTGTCGTACTGAAACAAGTGCGGAAGCGGAAGTGTGAGAACTCCAGCCTTCCTCAGTACACAGTAATACCTGGGTAGCCCCTTGTCCCCCCCGGTAGTGTGGACAAATTTAGCTTTACTTGGAAATATGGTGGTTAACGCTCCTGTTCCACCCAGGTGCCCTTTATCTTGGCATTCTTTTTCTCATTTACTCAACGTGCGGAGGAAATGGGGCTCTGTAAATTTGTTCTCTGCCGTGCTCCATACTCCATGTCCTCTGAATAACCTACACTGGTCAAGTTTTTCTTGTACCTCCCTTGTACAATTTAGGGGAATTTTTTACCAACTATTTTGTACATGCAAGTTTTTTAGTAGTTTAAGTCTAGAAAACACATTTTTTAAATAGGATGGAATCCCACCATGTCTTTGTTTCTCTTTTTTAATTGTATTAAATGGGTTGTCTCAATACAGGGATTGATAACTATGTTAAAGATCTTTCAAAAACAAGTCATTTTGCAATATGTGTCCATTAACAGTGTCCTACCTATTCCTGTTTCTGACAGCACCATCACCCTTGAGCCACTCTTGACAATTGTGAAGAACAAATGTCTATTAGAAACAACATTTTTTTAGAATAGGACCTGTAGTATTGCTGCATTTCAAAACGGCATGACCCAAAAAATTATAAAAATGACTTCTCAAGCCACTGTTTAAAATTGTGAGGGAGAAATGCCACTTTAAAAACCCCCATTTCTGTTCCAAAGGACCATGATTATTGCTGTATCTCACCGCACCATGACCACAAAAAATTATAAAAATGACTTCTCAGCCACTATTAAAAATTGTGAGGCAACACGACTAGTGTTGAGCGATTTTTATCGACAAAGTTGAAATCGGCAAGGTTTTTATGGTGATCGAAATTTCCAGATCATGCGATAATTAAGGTTAAAATCTGTGCATCATCTATTAAGATCGCTTCCTGTAATTTTGGCGGCCAGCAAATCAGATTACAGAATAGGCAGGGTAGTTGTGTGTGCGACGCAGACGGGGATGTGTAGGTTGCGTTTGGGCTGGAAAAATCACATGCCCCTCTTTTAATAAACGGGTTTTTGTTTCAGCCTCAGTGTCTCTCAGCGTCCATGGGGATAGGACCGCGCTCTGCCTTGGCCAAACGCTCACAAATTGTCATTTCTGCACAGGAAACCTCACTATTAGCTGTGATCCTTCCAATTTAGTTAGTTAAGTTTTTAAGATTTTATGTAGTTAGCTAGAGAATTTTAAAAGCGCATCTACCGCGAAATTCACGGGGTGGGAGCGGGGGGGGGGGGGGGGGGCGGAACAAGACAAGCTCATTTTTAAAAAACACTGGATAAAGTTCCCCAAAACTTAGTGAATATTGATGGAATACTTTATTTTTTAAAAGTTTGCTATTAAAAATTTTTTCCTGGATTTTGGGCAGCCTAAAATTTATATTGGTACACATAATTTCTTAACTGCAGTCTCTTTGTTAGCGAAAAAACTCCATTTTATTATCATATACGTTTCAGATAGGTTTCATTTTAAATTTTACCCTTTACACCTGTGACTGTTGAAATCCACCTTGCATTTAAATTACAATCCGAATTTGTAGTCAGCACAGGTTGTTTTTGCCAAAAATACCGGTATGTCGAAAAACACAGTTACTTTTTTTTTTGGACTTTTGCCCCCCAGCATTGTTCATTGACGCGCATCACGAAAAATTTTTAAAAACAGCAATTCTATAGTCACCACAGGTGAATTGAAAGGTGCAAAAAATCCCTTTATTATATCAAAACATAACATTACGTGTTTTTTACTTTTGCGCACCCACATTTTCTTGACGCAGCATCACGTAAATCTTAAAAAGCAATTCAATTTTCACACAGGTAAATTTGAAAGGTGAAAAAAATACCGTTTATTAACCAAAACAAACAGTTAGTTTTTTTACTTTTGGGCGCACCCAGCATTTTTTTCATTGACGCAGCATTACGTAAATCTTAAAACAGCAATTCTATTTTCACCACAGGTGAATTGAAAGGGAAAAAAATACCTTTTATTATTAAAAACAAAACATTTTTAGTGTTTTTTGACTTTTGCACCCCCACATTTTTCTTTGGGACGCGCACTACTAAATTTTAAAAAACAGCAATTCTATTTCCCCAGGTGAATTGAAATGTGCAAAAAATACCGTTTATTATATAAAAAAATAACAGTTACGTTTTTTTTTTTTACTTTTGCACACCCAGCTTTGTTCATTGACGCAGCATCTACGAAAAATTTTTTAAAAACAGAAATTCTATATTCACCACAGGGAATTAAAGGGGTGAAAAAAATACCGTTTTTATACCAAAAAAATAACAGATACGTGTTTTTTGGTTTTTCCCCCGTCCGTTTTGTTGAAGAACCTTGAGTTAAATTTGAATCCCAATTTTGTTTTGTTTAAGGGGGATTTGGAATGCTTGATTTCCCGTCTTTTAAATAAAATTTTCCCAAAACTCTTCCATCCCTTTCCCTAAATTTGTATTTTCTGAAAAAGGGCGAAATGCAGGTGGTAACAGAAAAGGAGGGGGGTGGGCCATGGAGGTAAGTGGAGAAAGGTTTCCCTTTCCCCCGTGTGGCACAACACGCATGCCAGCGGATCGTCGGTTGCGGCCTCGGGGCCCGTCATCGCTGGGTGGGGGCCCCTGTGAATTAAGAAACGAACATCGTCCCCAATCTGTCCTTCAGTGGTTAAGAAAACCTGCATCAGATTCTTACCTCCTCGCCTCCCAGCCCGGGGCCACAAATGCATACAGCATCATCAGCATCCTCCAACATAAGACCCAAAATTTCAACTCGTGTACCACCACGGGGATAATCCATTGTTGAAACTCTTGATACAAAATGCGGTTTGGGGGTCAGAAGGCATGTTAAAAGATAAAGAGGATATTTAGTCTGCTCCGACGCCCAGTTACTGATCCAAACAGAGGGGGAGAAGGAAGCCGGCAATCGGCAAAAATCCCGGGCATTTGGGCAACCCTTGCAGGCCCTCTTGCTTGTACCCCACTTCTGGATCAGAAAGTCAGGACGACCAAGTCACCTTTGTGATGATGATGAGGGAAGAATTGCGGACCATCGTGGTCTTTTCCCAGAATTTCTTCGAGCCTTCATCAGTGGAAGAGGAGGAAGACGATGGGGGTTTAGTGTCAATAGGGTCCCGCCACAAAAAGGGGAAAGGGGCGGTCGCAGAATCCCTGATATGATTCCGCCCCACGTCAGCGAAACCCCCCCCCCCTCGCTTATTCGCCGAAAAAAGGGCCCAAAGGACCTCTCAACCGGGGGGGCCTTCTTTGAAAACCCCTCTGATTCCCCCCAGCGATGTCATATCCGCCTTTGCCGTAAACGATAAGTAGAGGCAAGAACCTTAAGTGGTTAACCACCCCCAACATGTCTAGTACAGCGCAATGCAGAGTTAAATGGAGGGAACACGGGCCAAAAAAAAGGCCAGCGCCCCGCCGGGCCTCCAACCACGTCACACCCCTGTTCCGCCTTTCCCCTCCGCCCCACCAAGGTTCCTCAGCTGCCCAATCTTCAGAGCATGTCGGGCCCAGCCTCCCTTCAGCCCCACCATCGCCCAGACCACACACCACCAGAGCCCCATCCTACCCCTTCTCCTTTCCGCCAGTTTAGGGAAACCGAAAACGCCGTAAGCCCAGTCTAGCACCCAGCCTTCTGCTTCCGGGTTTGGGAGCAGAAGAAACATTTTAAACCCCCAAACCCCCCAAACCAAAAAAGCGGGAATGTCGGCATTGCCGGGTTTTGGGCCCTTTGGGAAATGTTGTTTCCGTCTGGTGGACACAGATTTCCACCAGTCATGGCCCTCGTGCCCCCAAACCAGATCCCGGCGGCATTTCTTTGCCAGAAAAAGCCCCCTCCCCTGGCCAGCCACGGTATCAAAATTTAAAGGCGTTGTCCATCTTGTGGGGAAAAAGCCTTTTCCACCACCGAAACATGGACTAGTAAGCACGGCCAAAGGGCCCGCAATATCTCGTGACATCACGGGTAAACGGGTGGATGTTCTGGGGGTGACGGGCTCTCGCTGGGCCACCTCTTAAAAACCGCAGGGATGGTGCAGGGCTCTTTCCCCCAAGGTCCTCGGGGTGCCCCCCCCCAAAATGCCCAGAGACACCGGGCGGTTAAAATTAATCTGCCTTGGGCCGCCCAAACCACAGGTTTGGAGCTGTGGACGGCTCAAGCAACGAAAACCGAGCGCTGGCGGTGACAAAAACCTTGTGCCAGGCAAGGTGGGGCATAACGGGCAAATTGCTGGCCCCCTTAAAAGGTGGGCTGGAGCACATCCCTTGCCTACATGTATAATCTGTCGTCCAAAAAATTTTAAAAGAGCTACCCGGGTCTGGACGCCTGCTGAAGAAGGCTCGAGGTTGATTCGATTTTCCCCTTCGAAACCCGTTTCTCCCCCGGGGCTGCTTGCATCGCAGCTCGGCCTTTTCCCCAACCGACTATTTTTTACGTGGCAACACCTGGTTTCCCACCCCCCCACTGCCCAGCGTTTGGGGGCAGCAGCGAAATGCCATTACCAGTACAAGTGAAAATCCCTGACAACCCGGGGTTTAGGGACCTGGGGGTGTTGAACCACCGGAGGGAGGCGGGTAAAAAGGCTCTGCACCATCCTTGCCAGTTTTGAAGAAGCCCCAAAATGGTCATGGGAAATGCCCTTTTTCAGCAGAGCATTGTGGTGATCTTATTCCCCGGGAAAGATGTTTACACTCGAAACAACAGGTCCCCCCCCAGCGACGGAGGGGGGACGGACATAATCGGGCCCGGACCTTTCCTCCGTAAATCCACAAGGCCCGACAGTTCACAATTTTTTATCGGTCTTCATTAGGGAGTGGTTCGGGGGGGCCAGACAGTGAAGTGGCGCATCAGCTCTCAGGGTGCTCATCCAAAGGGAAGTCAGGGGTTGTTGAACTGTCCGGGGGCAGCGGGAGGAGGGGGGGAGGTATTCCCAGAACCGATTTTACCCCACGCCCCCGCCTTGGAAAGAGGGTTGGCGCGAATTTGAGGCGGAGGAGGAAAATGGGAAAATCAGTTTGTAGTGCCCCTCGACCCAGAGGGTTGGGGAAAAAGGTCCACCACATGAGTGCTTTGGGTGCTCCCTTTTCCCCCAAAGATCTCGCATTAAGGCCCTCAAAAAGAACAACAGTTACGGGGGGGCCACCCTCCCGGGTCCCCGTAAAAACAAAATCAGCACTTTCCTCCACCCACCCAAAAAAGAGAGTAAAATGCAGGGAAAGGGGACCTTGCTGATTGATAACTGGAACATTGTTGCACTGCTTCCTTCCCCAAAGCACGGGGGAACAACATCACGACGTGACAGCAGAGAGTCCAAGTAGCGTCGGGAGCAGCAGGGAAAGGGGGCAGAAGCCCAATGGGTGACCTCTGGCAAACTTTTTTTACCACCTCACCAACGCAGCATGCAGGCCCCAAAATACAACACCCAAACCAGCTTAAGATCATGGGGCACGCTATCTGCGTCTCAAACCCGATGTTTTTTCATGTGTTTTCCCGGGCCCCAATAGACTTCTGGGTACCAAAATGGGCGAATGGCCCCAGCTGGCTCACAGCCATAGAGGTGTTGTCTTGCCCAGGCCCTCTTTTCTAGCGGACCTTCAGCACAGCTGGGGGATCATTACAGACAAACGCACCGGGTTTCCACAGATAAAGTGGATCATTTACTTTCATCAAGATGAATCAGCATGGGTCTTGATGAGTTGTGGCCCCAATTGCCGGGTCCCCCGATTGTTGCCGGTTATTCACACTCCTTTTCAAACAGAAATGGTCCCCTTAAAACTTTTTTTAAAATGATCATTTCTTACTGAAATTTTATTCCTTTTCCCAACAGTTCATTTGCGGTTTTGCTGTGAGGAGATGTACAAGACACCAAGGTTTCATGACAACACCGTATTTCCCTTTACCCCACTTTATCTTAAAAAATTTTTCGCATTGTCAAAAGTTTTGAGGGCTGTTGCTGTGAGAACAGCTATAATTGGTCCTTTGGGAACGAAAAATTGGCTTCTAAGTGGCATTTTCTCCCTCACAATTTTTTAAATGGCTGAGAAAATCATATTTTTAAAAATTTTTTGGGGTCATTACTGTGAAACAGCAATAATCATTTCCTTTGTAACAGAAATGGGCTTCTAAGTGGGATTTCCCCTCAAATTTTTAACGTGGCTGAGAAGTCATTTTTTTAATTTTTTGGGGCATGCTGTTGAAAGCACAATATACAGGTCCCATTATAAAAAATGTTGTTTCTAATAGAATTTTTTTCTTCACAATTGTCAAAAGTGGCTCATGGGTCAGCTTTGAATTTTTGGGGGCATTTTGCTGTGAATGAGCTAACTAGAAATCCTATTCTAAAAAATGTTGTTTTAACAGACATTTGTTTTCACAAATTTTTCAAATGGCCTCAAAGGGGCATGCTTTTAATTTTTTGGGGGATTTTGCTTACCAGCTAACAAAAGGTCCTATTTTAAAAAAAATTTTTTTTTAACAGACATTTGTTCTTCACAATTGCAAGAGTGGGTCAAGGTGATGGGGTGTCAAAACAGGAATAGTGGACACTGTTAATACCATTTGCAAAAAGACTTGTAATTTTTCAAGATCTTTAAAAATATATCAATCCCTGTATTGAGACAACCATTTAAAACAATGAAAAAAAAAGAAACAAAGACAGGTGGGGTTCCCCCCTATTTTAAAAAAATGTTTTTTCTAGAATTAAATCTAAAATCTTGCATGTACAAAAAGCTGTTAAAAAAATTCCTCTGAATTGTCAAGGGGGGTACAGGAAAACTTGACCAAAATGTGGTTTTCAAGGACATGGGGTAGGGCACGGCAGAGAACAAAGTACAGAGACCTACCCCAGCACGCTGAGTAAAATGAGAAAAAAAAAAAGCCAAGATAAGGGCACCTGGGTGAACAGGAGCGTTAACCACCCTATTTCCAAGGAAGCCAATTGGCCACACTCAATACAGGGCAAGGACCCCAGGTATTACGGTACGGGGAAGGGGAGTTTCCACTTCCGCTTCCCGCCCTGCTTTAGCACGACGTTTTGTTTCTGGCATCAGGCATTTTTAAAACCCGCGTGTTAAAGATACGGACGCCAACCCGGGCCTCTCCCCCACCACTGTAACTCTGGGCCCCCCGGGTCATGCTGTGGCCCCCGGACAGGTTTATTCAATTCATGAAACTAAAATGGTGGTTTTAAAAACTCTTTTTTTTTTTGCACTTTTTAAATGTGGGGGTCATGAGGTTTGGGGCCCGCTGTGGGCCCAGGACAGGGATATTCAATGTCCATTCAAGTAACATGAGGTTCAAATCATACTGCCCTTTTGGGACTTTTCAATTTGTGGGGAGCAGGTTTTAAGGGGCAGGGTGTGGGGCAAGACAGGGGTAGTGAAGGGCTGTGACTTTTTTTCTGTGACTTTTAACCTAAGTGTGTTGCCTAAAATGTAGCACTACCCTTTTGGACTGTTGGGATGTTAATTTAAAGCTTCCCCCAAAGCCTTTTTTGGGGGGTTTAATAATGAAGGTTTTTTTTGCTCTACCATAGACTTTAAGGGTCATCGCCATAATCGACGCCACATCAAAAAACCTTATCGATAGGGGCCGACTATCGATTTTCGCTCGATCTCGATAGCCAACACAATCGCTAAAACCCCTAAAAAACGCCCCCCCAAAAACCAAATTGACAATGCAAAAAATTTTCTAAAGATGAAGTGAAAAAAATTTAATATGGTTTTGTCAAAAAACCTTGGTGTCTTTTACAGCCCTCCCCTGAAAAAACCAGCAAAATGAACTTTTGGGAAATTTTTGAAAATAAAAATTGGGAAAAAAATGACCCTTTTTAAAAAAATAAGTTTTTCAAGAGGACCATTTCTTTTTGGGAAAAGGAATAAAGAATTAACCGGCCAACTAATCGGTGACCTCGGCTTTTGGGGCCACAAAACACAAAGATCCATGCCTGATTCTTTTTATGAAGCCCAAAACATCCACAATCTGTGGAAAGGGGAATGCATTTGTTTTTAAATTTGACTCCCCCCTTTTGTGCTGAAGGTCTGCTCAAAATTGACGCTGGCTGAGGGGCAAGGACAACCCCCTTTATGGCGGGCACCCAGCTGGGGCCTTTTGGGGCCATTTTGGATCCCCAAATCTTTTGGGGCCGGAACACATCCAAAAACACGGTTTGAAAACGCAATAGTCTGCACCATGTTTCTTAAGCTGGCCCTCTGGGTGTTTTTTTTGTGCCCGCTTGCATGCGTTGGGGGGTGGTAAAAAAAAGTTTGCCAGAGGTCCCCCAAATTTGGGCTTCTGCCCCCTCGTCTGCTGCTGCTGCTACCGCTAAAGGCTACTTGGCACTCTACGGCGGTCAGTCGCTGATGTATTTCCAAAACCCCTGACTTTTGAAGAACTTTAAGCAGACGAAACCCAGGTGTCCCAAGTTTTAAACAATCAAAAGGGTTCTCCATTTCCTGGCCTTTTAAACCTCTTTTTGGGTTTTGGGGGAAGAAAGTGCTGATTTAGTTTTGAAACCGGGGATCCGGGAGGGGGGGCCAAACCCAGTAACTGTTGTTCATTTTGAGGGGCCTTTAAAATGGGGGAATCATTTTGGGGGAAAAAATGGAGCTTTCCAACCCCTCATGTAAAAAAAGAGGGAGCCTTGATTTTCCCAACCCTCGGGCCCGGGGGGCACTAGCAAATCATTTTCCCTCATCTTCCCCTCCGCCTCAAATGGGGGGGGCCAACCTTTTTCCCAAAGGGAAAGGGAAACGTCAGAAACAATCGGTGCTGGAATACTCTTTCCTCCTCCTCCTCCGCTTCCCCGGCACAGTTTCCCCAACACAGCCCGACTTGCCTGAGATGTTTCACCCTGAGAGCTAAATCCCCCTTTCACTAGCCCTGGAATGTGCAGAGCTCTTTCACCCTGCCCCCCCTCCCCGGTTTGGGTCAACACCCCAGGTCCGTACCTGCTGCTTGTCGGGCCATGTGTCACTTCGTACTGCGTAAGGGCCCAATTCCCGCTGCTGCCACAACCCTTTGGAGCATGTGGAGGGGGGAAATTTCCCCAGCGTGTTGCCCACGTCAACAATGAGAGGGTTTTGACGGGGGGGGGCCAGCTACGCTGCAACAAGCCAGGGGGGGACGAACAGGGGGGCGAAGGGCGGAAGTGCAAACTAAAAACCTCAGCCTTTCCCTTCCCGGGCCCAAGCCCAAACCCCGGGAAAGCCTTTAAAATTTTTTCGGGAAACAAGGGGTTTTCATGCCCTTTGGTCCGGGCAAGGGATGTGCTCCACCTACCGAACTTAAGGGGGGCCACAGATTTCGCCCTTTTATTCGCACACCACCTTCCCTTTGGCAAAAAGGTTCTTTTTCCAACCCCAGCCTTTGCTGGGTTTTTCGTTGCGGAGAGCCGTCCACAGCCCTGACCTGTGTGGGGAGGGTCTCCAAACAGTTTAATTTCAAAAGGGTTTTGGTTTCTCGGGGGAAACCGTGATCCCCCCAAGCCCTTTTGGGGGAAAATCCCTGAAAACCATCCCTCCTTTTTTGAAGAGCTTTGGCCGAGCCTGAAGCCACCGTCAACCCCAGAGACATCCCCCCAGCTCCCCCCTTAAAGCTGTCACGGGAGAAATATGCCGGCCTTGGGCCGGTTTACTAGCCCATGTGTTTCCCCGGTTTTGGTGAAATGTGACTTTTTCCTCCCGGGACACAAGCAGATGCAGACAAAACGCCCCTTGTGGAAAATTTAGAGACCGTTTCGGGGCCAGGGCAGGGACGGCTTTTTTTTTTTGGCAAAGAAAATCCCTTTTGCTCGGCCATCTTAGTTTGGGGGGAAAGGGCCGAGGGGCCCTTTGACTTTTTTTTTGGCGGAACTTTTTATCTTGCCCCTCCCCCAATGAAAGGGCCCAAAAATTTTCCGGGGGCCCCAAAAAACCCCCGGGCCCCAATGCCCGAAAAACCCAGGGGTTTTTTGGGCTTTGCAAAGGTTTGGGTTTTGAATGGTTTTCTTTTCCTCCCAAAACCGGAGCGAAGGTTTGGCTCCTTTTTTCCCGGCCGCTTAAGCTTTTGGCCGGGCGTCTTTCAAAAAATTTCCCGGAAAAAGGAAATGTAATGGTCTCTGGGTGGTTTGCTGGGGGGGAAAAACCTTGGGCGACGGGGGAGGCTGAAGCGGATGCTAAAATCCCTGATCATGACCCTAAAGAAACTTTGGTGCAGCTGAAAACGCTTTGGGGGGCCGGGGAATGGGAAAGGCGGGAAACAGAGGGTGTGACAGGGGGTTGGGAAAGGCCCGGCCTTGGTCCTGACCCTTTTTTTTTGGCCCAAAGTGTTGCCCCCCCCCCCTCCATTTAAAACTCATGAAATTTCGCTGAAATGTGACTAACATGTTGGTGGGTTGGTTTAAAAACCCCCCTAAGGTTTTTGGGCCTCAATTTATGTTTTTCCCCGGAAAAGGGCGGAAAATATGACTTTCCCCTGGGTAAAACCCAAAAAGGCTTCCTCAAAGAAGGCCCAGGCTTGAGGAGGCTCCCTTGGCCCCTTTTTTTTGGAATGGCAAAAGGGAAAGGAGCGGGGTTTCCCCCCGGGCTGCCCCGGGGCCCTTGGCGGAACATATCACGGGGACTTCTGCGACCCCCCCTTCCCCCTTTTTTGGGGGCGGGACCCCGTATTGACCCCAACCCCCCATCGCCCTTCCCCCTCGTCCCCCGGTTTAAAAAGCGCTGGGAAAAAATTTCTGCAAAAAAGACCACAAAAGGATCCGCAATGTCGCCCAACCCATCACCCAACATAAACCCAAAAAGGGGGAACTTGGTTTCGTCCTGCCCATTCTGCACCAGAAGTTTGGGGGGCTAAAACCCAAAGGGGCACGCAAAGGCTTTTGCCAAACCCCCCAAAAAGGGTTTTTTGCCGATTGCCCGGGCTTCCTTCTCCCCTCTGATGGGCATAGTAACGGGGCGTCAGAGCGGGACAAATCATCCCCCTTGATCTTTTAAAAATTCCTTCTGACCCCAAAACCCAATTTTTGGTCTTTCAAAAGGTTTTTTCAAAAAAATTTGGATTATCCACAAGGTGGGAAACACGAGTTGAAAATTTTGGGCTGCCCCGTTTAAAATGTTGGACTGTTTCGATGATGACATTTGTGGCCGTAAACTGCGGGGACGAGGGGGTAAGACTGTTTGATGCGGGTTGCTTTAAACCACTAAAAGGGAAAATGGCGACGATTTTCTTTACTGGGGATTCAAGGGCCCGACCCCCGATGACGGGCCAAGGGGTCCTGCAACGACAACCCCGGGGCATCGTGTTGTCGCCCACGGAAGGAGAAACCTTCTCTCTTTAACCCTCTACCCCCCCAAAAGTGAAAAACCCCCCCCTCTTTGCTCGCTTACCACCTGCATTTCGCTCCGGTTTTTTTAAAAAAATAAAAAAATTTTAGAAGAAGGAAATTATTTTTGGAAAGTCAATTTTAATTTAACGACGGCAAATCACAGGGTATTTTTCAAAAACCCTCTAAAAACAAAACAAAATTTTCTGGATTTAAAATTTTAAAAAATCTGGACTGGGCAAAAATGCAAAAAACACGTAACTGTTATTTTTTTCGTAAAATACCCTTTTTTTTTTGGTACCTTTTTAATTCACCTTTTGGGGACTTTTAAAATTCTGTATAAGATATAAGGGCACGCATCTGAATGAACAAACTGCATGCGCCAAAAATCCCAAAAAAAACGTTCTTTTTATGATTCCCCATTATACAAGGGATTTTTGGCACCTTTTTAATTCACCTGTGGGACCCAAAAATTCTGTATAAGATATAAGTGCAAGCTTTTCCAATGAAAAAAATCTGAACCCGGGCAAAAGTGCAAAAACACGTATCGTTTAAAATTCTGATGAACAAGGGAATTTTGGCACCTATCAACCTGTGCGACTACAAGAAATTTCTGGGGTTCTTAAATTTTAAGGGGGGCCAAAGGGGGAATGGGGAAAATTTTAAAAAAAACACCTTTTCGAAAAGTTACTTTATAATAAAAAATGGAGTTTTTGGGATAACAAAGAGAAACCCGCAAATTTTAAAAGAAATGATGTGTATCCAAAAAAAAATTTCAACTGCCCCCAAAAACCCCCGGGAAAACTTTCAAAAAAGCAAACTGTTTTAAAAAAGAAGATAATTTCAGTGCAATGTTACCTAAGTCTTGGGGAAATTTATCCAGTGTCCCCTTTTTAGAGCCCTTTTCTGGGGTTCGCCCCCCCCCCCCCCCCCCCCTCCCTGTGACTTTAAAGCGATAAAATGCTGCTTTAAAATAATCTAAAAATACCAAAATCTTCCAATTTTCTAATTAACTAACAGCTAAAAGGAGAGGTTTTTCTTTTGTTGAAAAAAAATATGGGTTTCCTGAGTATTTTTGGGGACATCAGACGCACGTCCAACTAGTATGGGAAAACCCCAGAGAGACCCGAGGGTGAAAAAGGGAAAGGGGTGTTCTTGTTAAAAAAAACCCGGTTTATTGATTTTTTAAAAAGCCAATGCAACCATACACATCCCCCGTCCCTGACGTCCCCACACACCCCTCACCCTGCCCCTAATTTTGTAAACTGATTTTTGGCCCCCCCCAACATGTCCCGGAAGCGCCGAAAATGGCGCGATATTAATTTGATTTTGCGCAGATTTTTTACTAAATTATCGTTGGAAACGAAAAATCCGATTTTTCCAAAAAAAACCGTGCCGATTTCAACTTTTTCGATAAAAAAACGCTCAAAAAAACCCAGAAACCAGTATTGGCAGCCTAACATAAGAGATTGAACAAGTCTCTAACTATAACAACCAGCACTGGCAGCCTATGAGGACACACAGGTCCTGTACTATGGGAACCAGACGGCATCATCAGGAGAGATAAAACAGGTCTGAAGCTATAGAAACCTTTTGACCCCTATAAAAAAGAGTTTAACAGGCTGTAGCTACACAGCCAGCGCTGGGAGCCTACAGGAGAATAGAATGGGTCTGTAGCTATAGCAACCAGTCTGGAAGCCTATCAGGGGAAGATTGAAAGGCCTGTAACAATGCAACCATGCTGGCAGCATCAGGAGAGATTGAATAGCCTGTAACTATAGGACCAGTACGGGACCTATCAGGAGGATGCCCCCAAAAAGTACGCCGGCAGGTAAAGTGGAGTGAATGCCATAAAAACAAAAACCTCACAACATTGGCCTCTTATCACATTGCAACTGACATAGAATTGTTTTTAGGGTTTCCAAGCACAGGAGGAGTCAGGAGTCCCAGGACTCCTATGATTTCAGAGTTGAAAAGGGTTAACAACCTGTCTGAATTCCCCAGAAGTAATGGCGGTGGGGGGGCCTATCTTGGAAGCCACCATATTGGATCAAGGGTAAGTTTTTCCCCTTAAAGGGTTCTATGTGCAGTGAAGAAACCAGAATTTTTCTAAACCCCAATTGTGCAATCAGATTTGCAAGGTCTCTCATGGTTCCAAAGTCATCAACACAGAAGGTTCTCATACTGATTGGATCCAGCGCCTTCAGCTCTGAGTTCAGCACCAGGGGCAGCGCCTTCAGCTCTGAGTTCAGCACCAGGGGCAGCCCCCTTCAGCTTGATTTCAGCCCCGGGGGGCCAGCGGGATTCAGCTTGAGTTCAGCCCCGGGGGCAGCCCTTCACTCTAAATTTCAGCACCAGGGGCGCCCTTAAGCTCTGAGTTCAGCCCAAAAAAAAGGGGGCGCCTTCACGTGAATTCGCTGTTGTTGAAACTCTCTGTGATAACTTTGGAACCAAAAGAGATATTGCAAATATGATGGCAGCAATTAATTTCTGAGATAATTATGCTCTTCTGTGATCGGCTACACGACCACCGTCCCATTAGGAAAAGTTGCACTTGATTGAATATGGTGGCTCTAGAGATGGCTGCCATGTTACAGACATAGTCCAAAAGATAGGCCCCCCTCCCCGGGGGCGTAAACAGAGAACGGGCCCCAAAGCAAACTTTTGGATGGGCCCCCCCCCTCGCCCACCTCCCTGATCACGAACATTTACCAGAACATGCTGTTAGAAATGTAGTTTAATAAAAGGGAAAAATACCTCACCTAATTCACCATCATATGCTACCAATAAATCCCACTATCCCAAAAAACCAATATTAAAAATAACGCTATTACAAAAGGCCCTGATTATACCCCCAGAACATGACCACAATTACCACCAAAAAAGGGACTGAATAATCCCCCCTACACTATTATGTCATACACAAAAAACCAAAGTACTGCCATTAGTGACCAAAAATTTTGGTATACTAGTGAACACAGCTTGAACTGAAAATTTACCTCCAACTGACCATATAGTGGTAGACACCATGTACAAGGCTTGCATCTGTAATTTTACCTCCAAAACAGTGACCTATAGTTAGCCCAGTGTACACAGGCTCTGCAGCTGTATATTCCCCTCTATCGTGACCATTAGGGGTAACCCCATGAACGGGCTCTGCAGACTTTTAATTACCTCCATACAGTGCCTATAGTGGTGGGAACCCTGTAACAGGCTCTGTAGACATAATGATTAAGTGCAGTTAAATTTTGGACCACGGGTGACGTTTTTTTTTGCTTTTCCCTTTGTTCTGCATCGGTCTAGTCCGCCATCTGATGAATCCCCCGACCACTTGCCCCCCTGCAGATTTAGACACAAATATCTTAGAACCTGACTTTTCCAGCACCTCCCCCTGGCTATATGGGGTCCATTTAGGCGGCGGGTTAGATAGGATATATGGGGCCCAAAAAAAAAAGGTTTAGGTACCCAAATAAGTCCCCTATGGGCAGGGGGTTTTGGTAGCTATAGGGAGCCTTTACGGGGTAGACAGGGTTGGTGGCTAAAGGGGGCCATAAGGTAGGGTTTGGTAGCTAAAAGGGGCCCCATTAAGTAGACAGGCAGGTTTGGGGGGGGGGTATACAGGCAGGTTGTGGGGGATACAGGCAGGCTTGTGGGGGTTATCGGCGGCTGTGGGGTGTACAGGCGGCATATGGGGGCTTTAAGGAGCATATGGGGGCTGTAAAAGGCAGGAAGAGGGCTGTATAGGCAGGCGGCATATAGGGGGCGATAGGCAGGCAGGAAAATTTGGGGTGTTTAGGCAGGAGGCAAAAGGGGGGCTGTATAGGCAGGGGGGCATATAGGGGGCTGTAAACAGGCAGGCCCATATAGGGGCAGTTAGGCGGGCAGGCGGCATATAGGGGGCTGTATGGGCAGGCAGGCAAAAGGGGGGCTGTTATGGGCACAGGCAAATAGGGGGCTGATAGGCAGGCAGGCAAAAGGGGTGCTGATGGGCAGGGGCAGGCATAGGGGCTGTTAGGCAGGGCTATAGGGGGCTTTATAGGCAGGGCAGGGATAGGGGGGGCGTATGGCGGCAACTATAGGGGGCGTAATGGCAACAGGCTTGGGGGCTGTATAGCAGGCGGGGCAGTCAAAATAGGGACTGTATAGGCAGGCAGGCATATGGGGGGCTGTAGGGGCAGACAGGCAGGCATATAGGGAGTGTATAGGCAGGCAGGCATATAGGGGGCGTATGGGCAGGTAGGCATTAAGGGCTGTATAGCGGGCGGGGCATTAGGGGGTTTTTTGGGCAGGCAGGCATATAGGGGGCTGTATGGGCAGGCAGGGGGGGGGAGGTAAAAATAAGAAATCCCTTACTACCTGGGGTCCAGCTCCCCCATCACCGCACCCCGGGCCCTCTGTGCTCACGGGGGGCCGGCGGTTATGTGAGTCAGCGCCCCCCCCCACGTAACCAACAGGGGCCCCGGGCGGGGAAGTACAGGGCGGAGCGAGTGCGCTCTTTCGTCCTCCGGGTAGCGCTGCCTCTGAACCTCGGGGGGGGGGGGCCCCCGGGCGTTCAGGGGGATTTATGGCCCCCCCCGCAGCTCCCCCCCACCGCTGAACTTTTAAATTTCACTCCGGGCGGGCCCCAGGGGGGGGCATTACCGGGGTCGGACGCAAAAGTAGAAAACCCCTTGCCCCGGGCCCCCCTAGCGCGGGGGGCCCCCGTGCAACTGTACCCCGGTATTTACGCCCCTGCCCCTCACCCATTACTTGCTGGGGGGATTCAGATATGTTGATTTCCTCTTTATTCTGGAATAAGAGTGGCCCTGGGACTTTTGACTCCCCCTGCACATTTTATAGTACATTCAAGGATATTGTTATAAGGTATATCTTAAAGGGATCGTCTCACTACAAGGATCGTTTCCTTTTTTATATTCAATACGAAGAAAAAAAAAAAAGTCACTTTGCAAAATGTGTCCAAATTAAAAAGTTCCTACCCTTTTCCCAGATCTCCCCTCTTTATGGGGTGCATCAGCTCCCAGGTCGTATGCTCAGACCTGTTTTTTCTCCTGATAGGCTGCACAGCTCCTAGGTTATGCTACAGACCTGTTTAGTCTCTCCCGTAGGCTGCCAGACTGGTTGCTATAGCTACAGACCTTTTCACCCCTGATAGGAGCCAGCCTGGTTTTCTATAGGTACAGACCTCTCCATCTCTATGATAGGTGCCAGCACTGGTTTTTCAAAATAGCTACAGACCTGTTTGATCTTCCTGAATTGCCACCCACTGGTTGCTATAGCTACAGACCTTTTGATCTTCCTGATAGGCTGCCACATTGGTTGCTATAGTACAGACCTTTTTTGTCTCTCCTAAAGGGTGCCAAGGGTTGCATAGCTACAACCTGGCTTCTACTGCAACCTGTGAAGCCATAAAACTCCCTGAATTCAAAGTGAAACCAAAAAAAACGGGATGGGTGAAGGAATCAATGTAGTGAGACGACCTCTTTAACCCTCACACGACTATGTACTGTATGTAAAAATAGAAAACAAAGTAATGGCAAGTAAAAAGTAATAAAATAAAAAAAAATAAAGTTAAAAAGTTAAAATTAAGTGATAAAAGCTCATATAAACCCCCATAAGGTACCAAAAAAAAAATTCGCCCTCATCCTGCAAAAAACAAGCCCTTAATTAGCTCCGTACACAGAAAAATAAAAACGTTTTGCTTATCGGTCTATAATGACATAAAAAAAAAACAGAACTGATCAAAAAGTCTTGTCCCCCCCAAAATTTACAATAAAAACGTCAACCATCCCTCAAAAAAAAAAGCCCCTACACAGCTCGTACACAGAAAAAATAAAAAATTTTTGGGTTATCAGTCTATAATGAAATAAAATCACAATTTTTTTTCATCAAAACACAATTTTCTTATAAACGCATTTCTTTCGGGTAAAAGTAATAAAATGTAAAAAAAAAAAAACTATAAAAATTTGAATACTGTAAATGCCCCGCCAAATTTAAAAAGTTACCCTTCATTTAACTGCACAGCAAATGCTGAAAAATAAGCCCAAAAAAAAAACAATGACTGAACGCATTTTTCCTCTGCCCATTTTCCGGGGCCCCAAAATACTTAAAAAAAAACTATGGAACACCTTTGCGCCCAAAATGCACAAAACCCCCTAGATGAGACCAGGGGGAGGGGAATCCAAAAGGGGGGCGCCCTTCGGAAGGTTCCCCCTGTTTTGTACTTTAGGGTCTTTGTAAATGTGACAGGGGCCCCCCCAAAATCGCGTTCCAAAAAACGTTCCCTCCCTTGTACACCCGTATGTCCCCAAAAACAGCGGTTACACCCCGTGGGTATTTCCAATTGGAAGAAATTTGGTAAAAAAAATCGGGGAAGGGTTTTTTCCAGGATTCCTTGTAAAAATAAAACCTTTTCAGCAAAAATTTGCAAATGTCAGAAAAAAAAAATATTTTTCATTTTTCACCCCCAAAGTATAAAAATTTGTGAAACACCGGGGGGTTCGATTACTCCCGACCCCGGATATTTCCTTGGGGGTATATTTTCCCAATTTTTGGGATCTTTGTTTGGTGTTTATTAAGTTTTAGCATTGGGGCGTCCAAAACCTGGGAGGGTGCCTAAATAAAATCGTAAGAAAATGAAACCCCCAGAGTCGGGTAGGTGCTTCCCCAAATTGGGGCTTGGGTTGGCTCTTTTGCATTTCCCTGGCCCAATCTACCGTGTTTTTTGTGAATAAGGGATCAAAATTCAAATCTTCACTTTGTTTAATGCTGTGTAATGCAAAAGGGGTTAAAAAAATTCCAAAATGCTGTTTTGAATACTTTAAGGGAGCAAATTTTTTTAATGGGCCCCTTTTTGGGGGGTATTTAACATAAGGCCCCAACAAAGTTTATATCAGAACAGACTGATCCCTAAAACAATTTTTGCAAAAAATTTTTGAAAAAATTTAAAATTTTATAAATCTTAAACCCCCCCAAAGTTGTAAAAAAAAAAAAAAGACATTAAAAATGTGCCCCCTACATGGACATATGGTAAAGCTTTGTTAAAAAAAAATTTTAGTGGAATAACTATCTTTCTACAGAAATGTTTGAACTTTGAAAATGCTAATTTTTTTTAAAGTTCAAATATTTTTGGGAATTTTTCCCAAAATAAGCAAGGGTTGTAAAGGGCACAAACTTTTTTTAAAAATTAAAAACACAATGGGCGACATGTTTTAAACCAGGGGTGGAAAACCCCTTCTAAAAGCTTTAAAGCAGTGTTAATGTGCCAAAAATTTCTAGACCTTTCTATGAGGTCATAGATTTGGGGCTTTCAGTTCCCTATAACCTCAGGCTCAGGTAAACCCTTGTACCTTGGATGGCTGTTTCCCGCAGTTTTAAAGCGCCCCAGTTTTTTCCATGCTCCCCTCATTAAAGAGTGCAGAATCATGGGTTTTTGGTGCGAACGCCCCCCGAACGGGCCCCAAATCTTGGGCCCCATTATAAAGTGGTTTTTACGCTTTACAAAAAAAACACCTATTTTTGGAGGGGTTTCCCGTCCCCTTTAAAATATAGAGAACAGGGCTGGGGCCAAATTTTTTGGGGTGACAGGACAACCCAGAATACTGGGGCCAAAACCCCCGGGCTACCTGTGCCCCTCAGTGTAAAGAGGGAAAAAAGTTTCTGGGAATTTACATTTATAGGAAAAGTTTTTAAAAAAAATTTTTTTCCCACATTAAAATTAAGTCAGATTTCAAAAAATTTGGCTCTGTCAGGAAGGTCAAAAAAAAAGGACTGCGACGTAAGGGGTTAAAAATTAAAAAATTTAAAAAAAAAATTAATTTTATAATAAAAAAAAAAAAATTAAAGAAGTAAAAAAAAGTTAAAGGAAAAGGGGGGGAAGGGAAAAAACGGAAAAATGGGGAAATTTTGGGGTTAAAAAAAAAATTACAAAAAATAAAAAAAAAAATTAAGAAATTTCATTTGATCCATAAATTTGATACATTTTAAGTTTTTGGAAAATAAAAGGGAAAATTTAAAAAGGGGAAAATCAAATCGTAAATTTTTGATAAGCTCAGCGCCTCCAATGATTCCCCCATGTTTAAAGTATTAAAACTGGAATTTAGTCTAAAAAATGAGAGATGGGGGCAGAAAAAATCAATACAAATTCATATTTTCCCCGGAAAAAACATGGGCATTGCCCCGGGGCCGGGGCCTGGGCAAAAAACATAGCACTTGCCGTTTTTTCTGTACTGCGGGGGGACATTAACATTCCTTTTCGTGGAGTAAGACCGTGGGGGTGAATTTATAAAGGACCCTTTTACTTTCAGATTCAGGAAAAAAATTTTTCTAAATTTTCCCAAAAAAAATGAAAAAAAAAAAACCCAAAAACGGCCCCAAAAATTAACAGGGGGGTCAAAAGGGGACGCGGCGGATGATAAAAAGGGGTGGACTCTCAAGGGGTCCCTTAAAGTTTGGGGTGGTTCTTTGTTGGTTTATAGGGTTTTTACTAAAAAGGTTTAAATAAATGAAACCCGTTGGGGAATTTTGGAGAGATCCCGAAGGAGGGACAGAAGGGAAAAAACCCCCCGCAAAATAGGGGAAAAGGGGCCCGAGAGAGGGGAAAATGTGGGGAAAAAAACAAGGGGGACTTCCCGACCCAGCTCCAAGGATTTTTACCCTATAGAATCTCATCCTATTATACTGTGACCAGATAATGTTAATTAAAACATTGGTGGGAAATCATTATAAATATAGTGCCCCAGTGGGCTGAATAATTTCCACCCAATACACTTCCCAAAATTAAAAAACACTATTTGGGTTTAATGAATTAGTACCACCCTAGGGGTAAAATAATAATATCACTACAAAGGGCAATAAGCTTTTTTCCCAGGTGAAAAGAATAAAATTTACCAAAGTTCCTGAAAAAATAACACATTCGTTAGGAAGTAAAAATCCCATTTGAGTAAAAAATAATATAAATTAATTTTCCCCTATACAGGTAATAAGCAATACATCCATAAAAGTGATGGAAAAAACAACTTTTTTTCCCGTTTTCCTTTAAAAATAACCCCATTAACTTGCTGGAAAAATTTTTTAATCATAAAAATGGCTGAATAATACCACCCTTACACTTTTTTTAAAAATTACCCCCATTCAATGGGCTGCTTAAAACCACCATGAAATGACTGAATAAAACCACTGTACCCCTTTTTTTAATATTACCACCATACAATTTGGGGAAATAATTAAAAAACCCCCAAAAACTTC
Source organism: Phyllomedusa bahiana (assembly GCA_025379985.1). Taxonomy (NCBI): domain Eukaryota; kingdom Metazoa; phylum Chordata; class Amphibia; order Anura; family Hylidae; genus Phyllomedusa; species Phyllomedusa bahiana. Next base: position 27,412 of record JAODAL010035876.1, read on the forward strand.
TTGAAAATTAAACCCCCATACAATGACTGAAAAATCCACCATTCACTTATTGAAAAAAATTTCCACCAAACAAGGGCTGCAAAAATACCACCTAAAATGACCGAAAAAATACCACCTTTCACTTTTGAATATTAAACCAAAAACAATGATGAATTTAAAACCAACCCTACACTTCTTTAATAATTTCCAATAAAAATGACTGAATAAACCAAACCAAAATTCTTTTTTTAAAAAATTTTCCACAAACAATGACAGCATAATACCCACCATACACTTCTTGGAAATATTACCACCCTGAAAAATTTAAAAAAAAACCCCTAAAAAAAAAAAAAAAAAAACCCCCCCCCCCCCCCCGCCAAAAAAAAAAAAAAAAAAAACAATTTTTTTGAATTTTTACCACCATAAAAAGGGGCTGCATAATTTCCCCCCATGAAATGAAATGAATAATACCAAAATAAACTTTGTGATTTTTACCCAACATACAATGACTGAATTAAAACCACCATACCTTTTTGAATTTTTACCCAAATACAATTACGCATTTAAAACCCCATACACTTCTTGCATATTACCCCCAACCCCAAAAATTTCTGAAAAAATACCACCCTACACCTTTAAATAAATTTCCACCCAAAAACAAAGGGAATGAATTAAAACCCCATTTTCACTTCTTGAATATTAACACCATAAAATGAACTGAAAATTTCCACCAAAAGAAAAAGACAAAAAATAAACCCCTGAAAACCCCTTTTTAAAATTAACCACCCAAAACAATGAACCCGAATAATAAAAACCATACAAATTCTTTTAAATATTACCACCCCTAAAAAGGTGAATTTAAAACCACCATACACTTCTTGGGAAAAATTTCCCCCCATTTCAAAAGACTGAAAAAATACCACCATACAAAAAACTGAATAATAACCCCTTTCAATTTTGAAATTTTTTACCCCCATGAAAAGTGGTAAAAATACCACCATTTCATTTTTGAAATTTTTAAAAACCATACAATGGAAATTTCATAATAACCCCCATGAAATGGGGCCCGAAAAAATTCCACTGTACACTTTTTGAATTTTATCACCAAACAAAGACTGGGAAAAATAAACCCCTTTCAAAAACTTGAATATTACCACCATGAAATGACTGAATAATACCACCATACACTTTTTGAATATTACCACCATACAATGACTGCATAATACCACCATGAAATGACTGAATAATACCACTGTACCCTTTTTGAATATTACCACCATACAATGACTGAATAATACCACCATACACTTTCTTAATATTGCCACAATACAATGACTGCATAATACCACCATACACTTCTTGAATATTACCACCATGAAATGAGTGAATAATACCACTCTACACTTATTGAATATTACCACCATACAATGACTGAATAATAACACCATACACTTCTTGAATATTACCACCATACAATGACTGAATAATACCACCATACACTTCTTGAAAATTACCACCATACAATGACTGAATAATACCACCATACACTTCTTGAATATTACCAACATACAAGGACTGAATAATACTACCATACACTTCTTGAATATTACCACCATGCAATGACTGAATAATACCACCATACAGTGACTGAATAATAACACTATACTTTTACTGAATACCAACACCATACAGTGCCTGAATAATACCACCATACGATGACTCATACCTCCATACAGTGATTGAATAAAATTACCATACCTTTTTTGAAAACAGTGACTGAATAATACCACAATACATTGACTGAATAATGCCGCCATATGCTTCCTGAATACTACCACAATACAATAACTGAATAATACTGCCATACATGAGGATATTGCGGTGTGCCTGGATGCTGTCATAGCAGTTGGGGCGCTAATGAAGGCTTCCATGGCTCTATTACACCCTGCCATAGGCTAGTCATTATTGTAAAATGTTCTGCAATATATTACTATTGCAGAACAGTGTCCAAGCGATCGTGCCCCCTAATGGTCAAATACCCCAAAGGAACTACAAGTACAAATAAAAAGAAATGTAAAAAAAAAAAAGAAAAAAATAATAAAAAATTTACAAATTAAATATTTTAAAAATGTAATTATAAGTATCGCAGCATCTGTAAAAGTGTGATCTATTATAACAGCATCTTTTATGCCACAGCGCATACTGCAAAGAAAGAGAAATAACCAGGTGTCACCGGAGTTGCACCGACCTGCAGAATACAGCAAACTCCAGAAAAACAAATCCCTGCAAAAATGTCCTGATCAAAAAGTATTTTTTTTTCTTATATACTAAGGGCTTTTTTATGATAAATGTAATTTTTGTGGTCATAGTTCTGATACACTTTTCGCAGTCTCCCTCATCGTCCTCGCTGTCACTTTGTTCATCTCGGAGCCTCAGGAAGTCATGTTACATGTTACAAAGCAATCAGGGCCAGATTGACGTCTGGAGGCAGAATTACAGGGAAACGTGTCATTTGCCATTTGACTGGTCCACATTTTGCCGCTCACTTTCTGGAAATTTGCAACGTCTGAAAGGTATCTTTATCAGTAATAGAAAATCTCCCTATGAATCCGTCAGATCTCATGCACTTTCTATTTGATGTGTCAAGTCTAAAAGGTGCTAAGTACATGGAGCTGTCACACGTTACCATGAGGGGCACGTGCAGAGCAGGCGGCGGCTGGATATGTATATAATCTTAGGGCTGGATATTATGGGGTATGGAAATACTGTCATCATGTCTGAAACTGCAAAGAGGAACTGTATACACAGAACTGACCGTAGTGAGTCTAAAAGATGTGATGTCAGGTGATCCCGGGAGCAATGACGTGATGTCCGTGTGATGTCAGGTGCTCACTGCAGCAATGACATGATTTCTGTTTGATGTCAGGTGATCCCTGCAGCAATGACATAATATTTGTGTGATGTCAGGTGATCCCTGCAGCAGTGACGTGATGTCCGTGTGATGTCAGGTGATCCCTGCAACAGTGACATGATGTCTGTGTGCTGTCAGGTGATCCCTGAAGCAGTGACATAGGTCCATGTGATGTTAGGTGATCCCTGCAGAAGTGACGTGATGTCCGTGTGATGTCATGTGATCCCTGCAGCAGTGACGTGATGTCCGTGTGATGTCAGGTGATCCCTGCAGCAGTGAAGTGATGTCCGTGTGATGTCAGGTGATCCCTGCAGCAGTGACGTGATGTCTGTGTGATGTCAGGTGATCCCTGCAGCAGTGACGTGATGTTCATGTGATGTCAGGTGATCCCTGCAGCAGTGACGGGATGTCAGGTGATCCCTGCAGCAATCACGTGTTGTCCATGTGATGTCAGGTGATCCCTACAGCAAGTACGTGATGTCCGTGTGATGTCAGGTGATCCCTGCAGCAGTGATGTGATGTCCGTGTGATGTCAGGTGATCTCTGCAGCAGTGACGTGATGTCCATGTGATGTCAGGTGATCCCTGAAGCAGAGACGTGATGACCGGGTGTGGTCAGGTGATCCCTGCAGCAGTGGCGTGATGTCTGTGTGATGTCAGGTGATCCCTGCAGCACTGACGTGATGTCCGTGTGATGTCAGGTGATACCTGCAGCAGTGGCGTGATGTCTGTGTGACGACAGGTGATCTCCGCAGCAGAGACGTGATGTCCATGTGATGTCAGGTGATCCCGGGAGCAATGACGTGATTTCCGTGTAATGTCAGGTGATCCCTGTAGCAGTGACGTGATGTCCGTGTGATGTCAGGTGATCTCTGCAGCAGTGACGTAATGTCCGTGTGATGTCAGGTGATCCATGCAGCAATGACGTGATGTCCGTGTGATGTCAGGTGATACCTGGCAGTGGCGTTTATGTCTGTGTGATGACAGGTGATCTCTGCAGCAGTGAGTGATGTCCGTGTGATGTCAGGTGATCCCTGCAGCATGACGTGATGTCCCGTGTGATGTCAGGTGATCCCTGCAGCATGCTGATCCGGTGATGTCAGGTACCTGCAGCTAGTGTCGGGATGTCAGGTGATCCCTGCAGCAGTGACGTGATGTCCGTGTGATGTCAGTGATCTCTGCAGCAGTGACGTGATGTCTGTGTGATGTCAGGTGATCTCTGCAGCAGTGACGTGATGTCCTTGTGATGTCAGGTGATCTCTGCAGCAGTGACGTGATGTCCGTGTGATGTCAGGTGATCCCTGCAGCAATTACGAGATGTCCATGTGATGTCAGGAGATCCCTGCAGCAATGACGTGATGTCCGTGTGATGCCAGGTGATCCATGCAGCAATGACATGATGTCCGTGTGATGTCAGGTGATCCCTGCAGCAGGACGTGATGTTTTTGTGATGTCAGGTGATATCTGCAGCAGTGACGTGATGTTCTTGTGATGTCAGGTGATCTCTGCAGCAGTGACATGATGTCCATGTGATGTCAGGTGATCTCTGCAGCAGTGATGTGATGTTCGTGTGATGTCAGATGATCTCTGCAGCAGTGAAGTGATGTCCGTGTGATGTCAGGTGATCTCTGGCATGGTGAGTGGTGTGCATGTCTGAGTGATTGATTAGGTAATCCTGCTGCAAATGACGTAATGTCCCTGTGATGTCAGGTGATCCTACAGAAAAACTGATGTTCCGTGTGATGTCAGGTGAGCCTGCAGTAATTAAAGTGATGTCTGTGTGATGTCAGTTGAGCCCTGTAGTCAAGTGATGTCTTGTGATGACAGTTACTGCGCTGTCATGTGAGCAGGTAACCTGCAGCAGTGAGTGATGTCCGTTTTGATGTCAGGTTATCCCTGCAGCAATTTTGATGTCATGGTGTAGTGATCCTGCGCATGAGGATGTCAGGTATCCCTGCAGCAATGACGGGGATGTCCATGTGATTCGTGATCCTGAGCAAGGTGATGCCGTTGATTCAGGTGATCCGAGCATGACGTGATGTCCGTGTGATTTTCAGGTGATCCCTGCAGCAAATGACGTGATGTCGTGTGATGTCAGGTGATCCCTTACAGCAGTGAGTGATGTCGTGAGATGTCAGGGTGATCCTCTGAGCATGAAGTGATGTACGTGTGATGTAGGTGACTGTAGCAGTGCATAGTCCGTGTGATGTCAGGTGATACCTGCAGCAATGACGTGATGTCCGTGTGATGTCAGGTGATCCCTGCAGCAATGACGTGATGTCCGTGTGATGTCAGGTGATCTCTGCAGCAGTGAAGTGATGTCCATGTGATGTCAGGTGATCTCTGCAGCAGTCAAGTGATGTCCGTGTGATGTCAGGTGATCTCTGCAGCAGTCTAGTGATGTCCGTGTGATGTCAGGTGATCCCTGCAGCAGTGGCGGGATGGCAGGTGATCCCTGCAGCAATGACGTGATGTCCGTGTGATGTCAAGTGATCCCTGAAGCAATGACGTGATGTCCGTGTGATGTCAGGTGATCCCTGCAGCAATGACGTGATGTCCGTGTGATGTCAGGTGATCTCTGCAGCAGTGACGTGATGTCCGTGTGATGGCAGGTGATCGCTGCAGCAATGACGTGATTTCCGTGTAATATCAGGTGACCTCTGCAGCAATAACGTAATGTCTGTGTGATGTCAGGTGATCTCTACAGCAGTGACGTGATGTCTGTGTGATGTCAGGTGATCCCTGCAGCAGTGACGTGATGTCCTAAGTCAGTTATCCTCAGCAAATAGTGATGTCGTTGTGATGTCAGGTGATCCCTGCAGCAATGACATGATGTCTGTTATGTACATTGATCCCTGCAGCAATTCTGTGAATGTCACTAACCCTGCAGCAGTGCGTGATTCCTGTGTTGATGTCAGAGTGATCCCTGCAGCAATTACGTGATGTCCATGTGATGTCAGTGATCCCCTGCAGCAATGCGTTGATGTCCGTGTGATTCAGTGATCCCTGCAGCATGACAGTGAAGTGTCCATGTGATGTCAGGTGATCCCTGCAGCAATGACGTGATGTCCGTGTGATGTCAGGTGATCCCTGCAGCAGTGAAGTGATGTCCGTGTGATGTCAGGTGATCCCTGCAGCAGTGACGTGATGTCCGTGTGATGTCAGGTGATCCCTGCAGCAGTGACGTGATGTCCGTGTGATGTCAGGTGATCTCTGCAGCAATAACGTAATGTCTGTGTGATGTCAGATGATGTCTACAGCAATAACATGATTTATGTGTGATGTCAGGTGATCCCTGCAGCCTCGACGTGATTTCTGTGTAATGTCAGGTGATCTCTGCAGAAATAACGTAATGTCTGTGTGATGTCAGGTGATCTCTGCAGCAGTGAAGTGATCTCTGTGTGATGTCAGGTGATCTCTGCAGCAGTGACGTGATGTCCGTGTGATGTCAGGTGATCCCTGCAGCAGTGACGTGATGTCCGTGTGATGTCAGGTGATCCCTGCAGCAATGACGTGATGTCCGTGTGATGTCAGGTGATCCCTGCAGCAGTGACGTGATGTCCGTGTGATGTCAGGTGAGCCCTGCAGCACTGACTTGATGTCCGTGTGATGTCTGGTGATCTCTGCAGCAGTGACGTGATGTTCGTGTGATGTCAGATGATCTCTGCAGCAGTGAAGTGATGTCCGTGTGATGTCAGGTGATCCCTGCAGCAATGACATGATGTCCGTGTGATGTCAGGTGATCCCTGCAGCAATGACGTGATGTCAAGTGATCCCTGCAGCAGTGAAGTGATATCCGTGTGATGTCAGGTGATCCCTGAAGCAATGGCGTGATGTCCGTCTGATGTCAGGTGATCCCTGCAGCAGTCACGTGATGTCCGTGTGATGTCAGGTGATCCCTGCAGCAATGAAGTGATGTCCGTGTGATGTCAGGTGATCCCTGCAGCAATGACGTGATGTCCGTGTGATGTCAGGTGATCCCTGCAGCAGTGACGTGATGTCCGTGTGATGTCAGGTGATCCCTGCAGCAGTGACGTGATGTCCGTGTGATGTCAGATGATCGCTGCTGCAGTGAAGTGATGTCCCTGTGATGTCAGGTGATCCCTGCAGCAATGACATGATGTCCGTGTGATGTCAGGTGATCCCTGCAGCAATGACGTGATGTCAAGTGATCCCTGCAGCAATGACTTGATGTCTGTGTGATGTCAGGTGATCCCTGCAGCAATAACGTGATGTCCGTGTGATGTCAGGTGATCCCTGCAGCAGTGACGTGATGTCTGTGTGATGACAGTTGATCCCTGCAGCAATGTCTATGTGATGTCAGGTAACCTCTGCAGCAGTGACGTGATGTCCGTGTGATGTCAGGTGATCCCTGCAGCAATTACGTGATGTCAATGTGATGTCAGGTGATCACTGCAGCAATGACGTGATGTCAGTGTGATGTCAGGTGATCCCTACAGCAATTACGTGATGTCAGGTGATCCCGGAAGCAATGACGTGATTTCCATGTAATGTCAGGATCCCTGCAGCAGTGACGTGATGTCCGTTTGATGTCAGGTGATCCCTGCAGCAATGACGTGATGTTTGTGTGATGGCAGGTGATCCCTGCAGCAGTGACGGGATGTCCGTGTGATGTCGGGTTATCCCTGCAGCAGTGACGTGATGTCTGTGTGATGACAGTTGATCCCTGCAGCAATGTAGATGTGATTTCAGTTAACCTCTGCAGCAGTGACGTGATGTCTGTGTGATGTCAGGTGATCCATGCAGCAATTACATGATATCCATGTGATGTCAGGTGATCCCTGCAGCAGTGACCTGATGTCCGTGTTATGTCAGGTGATCCATGCAGCAATTACATGATGTCCATGGGATGTCAGGTGATCCCTGCAGTAGTGACGTGATGTCTGTGTTATTTCAGGTGATCTCTGCAGCAGTGACGTGATGTCCGTGTGATGTCATGTGATCTCTGCAAACGTGACGTGATGTCTGTGTGATGTCAGGTGGATCCATGCAGCAATGACGTGATGTTCGTGTGATGTCAGGTGATCCCCGCAGCAATGACGTGTATATGGATATTGCACCCAAGGATGATCCAGTCCACAATTCTGGTCCTGATATCTTGGCAGATTTCTTTAGACTTTCCCACAATGTTACACTCAGAAGCAGTGTGTTTCTGGTGTGAATTAAAGTACATCCACAGCTGTGTCTCTAATCAACTCAGATGTTGCCAATAAACCAGGGGTGTAACTTTGGTTCAAAAAGTGGGGGGGACCAATTTTCCCTCTCATCCCCTATCTTTCTATCCCTCCCTCCCTCCTTCACTCACCTTCCCTTTCACTTTCCCTCCCTTCCCTTCTCTCCTCTCCTCTCCCTGCAGTGAAGCGGCCCCTCTAACCCAGCTAGGAGGTCTGAGGGAGCGCTGTGAGCTCCCCCAGAAGGTCCAGGCGGAGTCCTTATGGCAAACACTTTTGGTGCAATCCATAAGGTTATGAGTGGCTCTCTAAGTTTAGAGCCGGACTTGGACTAAAAAGCAGCCTTGGCTGCTGAAACCGAACCAGGCCACCTATAAATAAATAAAAAAATATTGCACAATGCAGCAAATTTCACTTAACCCCTCTCATCCCCCATCACTACTCCATTAAATTTGTTATACACACAACAGAATGAGGAAAACAAAAGAACCCAACCTTACTGTACCCTAGGAATGACTTATGTCACATACTGTACCCCAAAATGTATTTTATTGCATACCATACACCAGAAATGACATCACTCACTGCACCCGGAAATTAATTATATTACACATGGTAGATATAGAAATTACATTACTAACTGCACCTTACCAATGAATTGCACATTGTACTCAAGAAATAATATCATTCATTATACCCAAAAAATATATGATATTACACACTGAACCCTATAAATCCATTACTTTATTCACTGTACCACAGAGATTACATCACACTGTACCCCAGAGATTGCACTACACACTGTATTCCAGAGATTACATCACACTGTACCCCAGAGATTACAACACACCGTAACCCAGAGATTACATTACATTACTCACTGTACCCCAGAGATTATATGAAACCATAGCCCAGAGATTACAGTATGCCATATACCAGAGATTACATTACACAATGTACTCCAGAGATTACCTTACACACGGTAGCCCAGAGATTATACTACAATTCTCACTGTACCCCAGAGATTATATTACGCCATACACCAGAGATTACAGTACACCATACCCCAGAGATTACATTACGCCATACACCAGAGATTACATTACACACCGTACCCCAGAGATTATATTACACCATACCCCAGAGACTACATTACGCCATACACCAGAGATTACATTACACACCATACCCCAGAGATTACACTACATTACTCACTGTACCCCAGAGATTATATTACACCATACCCCAGAGATTACATTACACCATACACCAGAGATTATATTACTCACTGTACCCCAGAAATTACATTACACCATACACCAGAGATTACATTACACTGTACCCGAGAGATTACTACATTACACATGGTACCCAAGAGATTACTACATTACTCATTTTACCCCAGAGATTACATCACACCATATCCCAGCGATTACATTACACACCGCACCCCAGAGATTAGATTACACGCCATACCCCAAAGATTACATAACACTGTACCCCAGAGATTACATTACACATTGTACCCCAGATATTACATTACGCACCATACACCAGATATTATACTACTCACTGTACCCTAGAGATTACTATATTACTCACTGTACCCCAGAGATTAGATTACACAGCATACCCCAAAAATTACAATACACTGTACCCCAGAAATTAGATTACACATTGTACCCCAGATATTATATTACGCACCATACACCAGATATTATACTACTCACTGTACCCTAGAGATTACTACATTACTCTCTGTACCCCAGAGAATAGTTTACACTCTGTACCCCAGATATTACTGCATTATTCAACATACCCCAGAGATTACATTACACACTGTACAACAGAGATTATATTACACCATACCCCAGAGATTAGATTACACGCCATACCCCAAAGATTACATTACACTGTACCCCAGAGACTAACTACATTAGACAAGGTACCCCAGAAATTGTGTGTTTTTATACATATATTGAACACATACTACACACTTGGGGTGGGTTCACACAACATTTTTCGGCACTGACAGTGTAGTTTGCTTGTTGGAAATTCGGCGCTTGCAAATGCAGAATTCCAACAAGCAAACTCAGGCTGACCGAGGCAAATTTCTCCCCCCTATCATTTAGTGCTGTTAGTGCATAAAACACCTCGAAGAATTCTGTGTAGGCGCTGACACTACGCACTGAAAATATTCAAGTAAAATCAGTGTCATCTAAACGGCGACATAATTTTACATGGGGTACAATGTAAATCAGTTTCCTGTCGGATTGGACCCCGGGGTTCTGGGCAGATCAGCACTGGTCCGCCCCAGAATCAGCATTCATATCTTCCACATAAATATACCCTTAAGTATGTTCACAAGGCGTATAGTGGGGTGTACTGTGCGCTCTGCTATATGACGATTGTTTTAAAAGTACGCACTAGCCAGTCCAAAATTAAATGCTGCAGGGCCGGCCCCATTCACTTTAATTTTCCCCGGCGTGTAAGTGCAGGGAAGAAGTGACAGGTCACAGGCGAAACAGGGAGGTAAAGTTCTTTAAAATACATTACCAAGCAAAACAGGGCATTTTAAGTCTTTAGGTAGGGCCAAGGCAGTGGCAGAGCTTTTTTCTTTAAGGTACAAAAAGGTTTACAATGGAGGGGAAAAACAGGGCAAAGGGGGTTCTTTAGATACAGGTCACAGGCGACACGGGCATGAAAGTATTTTTTGGATAACCCGGTCACCAGGCCCCAAAATAAGAAAGGAGGCAGGGGGTTTAATTCTTTGGATTACCCCGGTACCAGGCAAGGGAAGAAAAGGGGGGTGTTTTTTTAATTTAAATTTTACCAGGGAAAAAACAGGGCCTAAGTTCTTTGGATACGGTCCAAGGAGAAGGTCAGGGCACCGTGTAGGTTTCTTTCAGGAATAAAATCAAAAACCCGCAAGGTCGGGCAAAAAGGTAAGGGTTCCCTTTAAAGGGGGATACAGGGCAAGGAGAAAAAGGTCACAGGTGAAGTTTTTCTTTTGGATTTTCAGGTTTAAAAGGAGAAGTAAAAGGTTAGCTCGTGATTCTTTAGGAACAAGGTCAAAGGAGGAAAAGGGAGGGTAATTTCTTTGGTACAAAGGTCACCCCTGTAGGAACCCGAACAGGGCGGGGTTTTAAGGGTTCTTTAGGAACGGTCACAGGAGAAGAACAGGGCAGGTGAAGTTTTTTTAGGATAACAGGTCACGGCAGAAGACAGGGCAGGTGAAGTTCCCTTTTGGAAAAGGTCAAGGCAGAAGAACAGGGCAGGTGAAGTTCTTTAGGATACAGGTCAAGGCAGAAGAACAGGGCAGGTGAAGTTCTTTAGGATACAGGTCACAGGCAGAAGAACAGGGCAGGTGAAGTTCTTTAGGATACAGGTCCAGGAGAAGAAAGGGCGGGTGAAGTTCTTTAGGATTTCAGGTCACAGGCAGAAGTCAGGGCAGGGTGAAGTTTTTTTAGGGTACAGGTCACAGGCAGAAGGCATGGGCGGGTGAAGTTCTTTAGGATACAGGTCACAGGCAGAAGGTCAGGGCAGGTGAAGTTCTTTAGGATACAGGTCACAGGAATAAGGTCAGGGCAGGTGAAGTTCTTTAGGATACAGGTCACAGGTAGAAGAACAGGGCGGGTGAAGTTCTTTAGGATACAGGTCACAGGTAGAAGAACAGGGCAGGTGAAGTTCTTTAGGATAAAGGTCACAGGAGAAGAACAGGGGGGAAGTTTCTTTAGGGGTACAGGTAAAAGGCAGAAGAACAGGGGGTGAAGTTCTTTAGGATACAGGTCACAGGCAGAAAGAACAGGGCGGTGGAAGTTCTTTAGGATACAGGTCACAGGCAGAAGGTCAGGGCAGGTGAAGTTCTTTAGGATACAGGTCACAGGCAGAAGGTCAGGGCAGGTGAAGTTCTTTAGGATACAGGTCACAGGCAGAAGGTCAGGGCAGGTGAAGTTCTTTAGGATACAAGTTTACATGCAGAAGGCAGGGCGGTGAAGTTCTTTTTGGTAAGGTCACAGGAGAAGGTCAGGGCGGTGAGTTCTTAAAGGGTACAGGTCACAGGAGAAGGCAGGGCGGGTGAAGTTCTTTAGGATACAAGTCACATGCAGAAGAACAGGGCAGGTGACGTTCTTTAGGATACAGGTCACAGGCCGAAGGTCAGGGCAGGTGAAGTGCGTTAGGATACGGGTCACAGGCAGAAGTACAGGGCAGGTGAAGTTCTTTAGGATACAGGTCACAGGCAGAAGAACAGGGCGGGTGAAGTTCTTTAGGATACAGGTCACAGGCAGAAGAACAGGGCGGGTGAAGTTCTTTAGGATACAGGTCACAGGCAGAAGAACAGGGCAGGTGAAGTTCTTTAGGATACAGGTCACAGGCAGAAGAACAGGGCAGGTGAAGTTCTTTAGGATACAGGTCACAGGTAGAAGAACAGGGCAGGTGAAGTTCTTTAGGATACAGGTCACAGGCAGAAGAACAGGGCAGGTGAAGTGAAGTTGAGAGGGCAAGGTGCCCATTTGAAAAGATAGGAACACTTGTCATAGGCTCATAAAGCTGAGTGTAGGCTCTCTAAATCAATGAGTGTGCATGTGTGGCCCTCAGGTAGCTGAGTGGGAAGGCTGTCAGACTGGGATGCACAGCATGACTTGGAGACACATGATGATATCATTGTGAGATTTCACATTTTTTTTAATTGCACTCCCACAAACTTTTCAATCCTTCACTTTATTAAATTTTTTTCCAATACTCTTTAAAAGCAGAGGTAGAGCTGTTCAATGACAAAACATTATCATCTATAAAAGTCAAAAGACTTAGCCACTTGCGGTTGTTGCACCCAGTTTTGCAAACATTTATATGTCATCTTTTGAACAAAAGTTTATTTTCCCTACTGAATGCCGTCCATTCATCGCAGCTTGGCTAATGCCAGTAAGCAGCTTTGAAGCGGGATCGTGCTGGGGGAGAGTATTTAAATAAATGTTTTTTCTGTTGTTTCTGTGTTTTTTTTGTTTACCATTTCATTCCAGTGTTAGTAAGGGAGGATCTGATAGACACCTCTTCATTACTATCGCATTGCTTCTTACTGAGAATTTTTCACTGTACGCCCATTGAGATATGAGTATGACCTTGTAAAATCTAATTTTTTTTGTAAATTTCGTCTTACATAAAAACAAGACCCCCACAAACGTGGCGCAAATAGGTTTTCTTTTTTCTTTCAGATTTCAACCATTTTTTTTCAGTTTCTGAGTACATTCTGTGGTCCGGTCCATGGCTCCTGCATATGTCTATGGCAATGAAAATATATAAAAGTTATGAACGGGGGCAAGAAAAAAACAAACGGCCGTATTATTATGACTGCCTGTCTGGCAGGGGTTAAAGTCAATCAATGAGTTAATAATACCCCTTTAAATCTGTGTGACAGGGATCTGTTGGGTGTGATGGTATTAACCCCTTATATGCAGGAGGGTGGCCTCCATGGGTTGGCCTTGCTATTGTGGACACCATTGTGGTGAGAATACCCCTGTAAGTGTGTATCCGGGGTCAGCTGGGTGTGTGGTGTTAACCTCTTATGTGCAAGAGGGTGACCTCCATGAGTTGGTCTTGCTATTGTGGACGGCCATGTGGTAAGAATACCCCTGTAAGGGTATGTAACAGGGGTCTAATGGGTGTGGTCGTGTTAACCCCTTTGGTGCAGTAGGGTGGCCCCCATGGGTTGGTCTTGATGTTGAGGACACTATTATGGTTAGAATACCCCTATAAGTGTGTATCAGGGGTCTGTTGGGTGTGGTAGTGTTATCCCCTTAGGTGCAGGATGGTGACCTCCATGGCTTGGCCTTGCTATTGTGGATGGCCTTGTGGTGCGAATATCCCTTTACGTGTGTGTAACAGGGGTCTGCTGGGTGTGGTGGTGTTATCCCCTTAGGTGCAGGAGGGTGACCTCCATGGCTTGGCCTTGCTGTTGAGGACACCTTTTGGTAAAAACCCCCTGTAAGGGTATGTAACAAGGTTCAATGGGGTTGTAAGGTCGTCGTGTTAAACTTTGGTGAGTAAGGGTTGGCCCCCATGGTTGGTCTTGGTTGCCCTTTTGATGGATTGATGTGACGCCGCTCTCCGCTCTGGAATCCCATCAGTCACCCGGAGGGTGTGCGGCGCCTCCCAGGACCGACTTGTTGGCTAACAATAATGCAGGAAAATCCCTGACAAATCCGCCGCGTCCTCGAGGCTCCTGATACCTCTTGTAGATGATGAACGGACTGAGCAGGGCGCTACCTCCTCACCGCCGCGCTCACCGGTGATGGATGGCGGTAATACGTTACGGCGCGGTCGGCAGGTTGCTTTATTTTGATACACCCTGTAGTTATATATTATACGGGGGGTTTGAAGGAAGGTTTGGGTCGGCGACAGCAAGAATTAACCCTGTAACACCAGTGAAGACGCCCATCACGGTCAGCGATGCCGATGCAGCAGAGCCGCGGCCATCCACCAGTTCTTGTGCCAGTCTTGATATTATCAGGTGCAAAGTTAATGCAAGTCTATGGGAAACCCCAGATAACATATCAGGTCATAAAATAGGTCACCCATGGGGCTCTCCTACATCAGTAATATTTGCTATACACCATAGAGTCACATTATTATGACCACTTGCTGGACCATGCACTGGATTATTTTTCCTGGAATGTTCCTTTAAGACAGTGTGAGATTAGTGATGTCCAGATTCTGGAGGGTCAATCAACCCCCAATGTTCACATAATGGGTATGACATGTGGTGCGCTGACTTGGTGTGTAAATAAGGTGTAATAGACTGCCTGCACTCATATTCCTCGTTGCTGGCTTGGTGGGTGTGTAAGGTGTGATAGGCTGCCTGCAAACATATCCCTCATTGCTGGTTTGGTGAGTATGTAAGGTGTGATAGGCTGTTTTAGCGGGGGAAA
>JAODAL010035877.1:0-37500 GCA_025379985.1 Phyllomedusa bahiana
TCGCAACATAACCCCCCCCATGCCACTCTCCCACCTCTTTCCTGCCCCTGCCCTCAAATATTTGTCCTCACTCTATAGTGGCGCAGAGACCACACCCACATAGAAAGTTTTCTGGACAGAGGCATTTTTGGGGCAATGCCAAAAAAAGGTTGGTTCTTAGGGAAAGCCCGACTCTTTCCCGGGGGTTTGTCGGGTTCATCGGGGAAAAATTTGGGGGGACCTAGTGTGTGGCAAAAAAACGGCCCTACATGAACCGATGCTCTGGCCTCGCCTGGTGCCCCCCTCGTGACGCCCCCTTACTGTGCGCGACCTGTGCCGGCTCCGGGAACCCTACTATTGCCTTTTTTTTGTTACCCTTTAAATTCAGGAACTCTAAAAACCCCTCACATTTTTAAGTGCGCTTTAAAAAATTCATTTTTAGCCCAACCTACCAAGACCCCCAAAATTGTTTTTTCTGTCACACATTCGTCCCCTTCCCTGACTTTGGCCCCCCAGGCACTTATCGGATATAGATTAGGGTTGGGAGGGCGGGCCCACCCAAATTTTTTTATGTTTACTACCCCATATTTATTTTAACAGGGCGGGTTCCCATTGTAAACCAAAAATTTTCAGCCTTTGTTTCCCCCAAATACCCCCCTAATAGATTGAAAGCTCTTGCGAGCGGGCCCCCCCCCTTTGGTGTTAATTTTGTCAGTAAGCTTTTTTATAATGTAATGTCTGGTTTTTTTGTGTTTATCCCCTTTTTATTGTAAACTGCTGGGAATATGTTGGAAAATAAAATAGAAAAATTTTATTTATATTATTATAAAATGGGGGGGGGGGGGAATTTAGCCCTCAGCTTGTTTTTCTCCAGCTTTCGCGGGCAAGACTTTATGGGTTTAAAATTCCCCCTTCATTTTTTGGGTCATTTTTTCCCCTTTTAAAGGGGCCCGGGGAATTTTAAGTAAAAGCGATTCAAAGGGAGGGGCGGCAGTCATGTGCGGGTCAACTAAAACAAAAACTTTGTATAAAAGGACCAAACCAACTCCCCCCTGCATATTTAAGCCTGGCACAACTTTTCCAAACAGCCCCTGCGGGTCTGGGCAGCCGGGAAAAAAGCTGTTTTTTTAAAAAGTTTCATTCCCAAATTTAAATTCGGGTCGAAAAAAATTTTTTTAACCGAAAAATCGGGCAAACTGGGCGAATCAAATTTTTTAAAGAAATCTCTAATTGCAGTGCTTTAAATTTTATTTGTCCCTCTATCCCAATATTTTTTTTATTGTATTGTTTTTTTTTATTTTAAAATGTTCTGAAATTTTCATATCGTATTGTATTGTACCGTACTATATTTTATTGTGTTTTATTGTACTGTACTGCACTGTATCATATCATATTGTATGGTACTGTATTGTATTGCCCTGTGTTGTTTAGTTTTGGTATTTGTTGAGCGTTATTTTGGGCCATAAACATGGGTCGATGGTGGGTAGTCGTTTCACTTTTGACAAGATATTCGATGGCATGTTAAATTATGATCGATGACCATTAAAGTCTAGGGGGGAGAAACAAAACCTTCTTTTCTTACCCCCAAAAAGGGGGGCTGGAGAAGCGGGAATTTAACACCCCAAAACAGCCCAAAGGGATACTGCAAACCACCCTTGGGAAAGGGGGAACACTTGGGTTAAAAAAGCCACAGAAAAAAACTCACAGACCATTCCTATCCCTGTTTGTACCCACCCCTGCCCCTTTAAAAACCTGCATCACCCACAAATTAAAAAGTCCCAAAGGCAGTATGATTTGGGAACCATCATTTTAAATTGAACTGGACATTTTTTTCCCCCCTGCCCCCCTGGCCAGCATGACCCCCAAAACCCCGCATACCCCCCATTTAAAAAGTCCCGGAAAAAAGCCCTTTCAAAAACCCATTTTAGTTTCATGGACTTGACTATACCTGTTCTTACCACAGTTATGACCATTAAAACCCTGTTACCCACAGTTTAAAAAAAAGTGCAAAAAAAAGGATCTTTCAACCACCATTTAAGTTTCACGGACATTACTACCCTGTCCGGGGCCACAGCTGAGCCCCAAACCTGCATGCCCCCCAGTTTAAAAAAAGTCCCCGGAAAAAGGTTCTTTCAACCCCCCATTTTAGTTTCACGGGACTTTGGGACTATCCCCTGTTCTTTTCCCAAAGAAAGGCCCCTTAAACCGGGTCTGACCCACAGATTAAAAATCCAAAAAAGGAGTTTTTTCAACCACCATTTTATTTTCCCAACGGGAAATTTACGTCCCTGTCCGGGGGTTACGTTTGCCCCCCCCGTATGAGTGCGGACCAATTGACCCTTCATTTGGGAAATACTGGGGGTTTAACCTCCTGTTCCCCCCAGGTCCCCTTTTTTTTGGGCCATTCTTTTTCTCATTTTACTAAACTTTGCTGGGGGGAAAATGGTCTCTGTACCTTTGTTCTCGGGCCCGTGCTCCATACTCCATGTCCTCTGAATAACCACATTGGTCAAGTTTTCCTTTTCCCTTCCCTTTACAATTCAGGGGTTTTTTTTTTTCCCCACCCTATTTTGTACTTTCAATTTTTTTAAAAATTTTTAATTTGAAAAAAAATTTTTTAAAATAGGAGGGGAACCCCACCATGTCTTTGTTCTTTTTTTTATTTTATTAAATGGGTTGCTCAAAAAACGGGGAAATTGATACTATTAGGGGTTGGGGGATTGCTTTGGCTATCGAGATCGGGCGTTTTAGTCGATACCGCCGCTATCGAAAATTTTTTTCGATAGTGAGCATCGTTTAAAGATCGATTACCATTAAAGTCAAGGGGGAGAAACAACCCCTTCATTATTACCCCAAACAACTGGAGAACTGAAATTAACTTCCACAACAGTAAAAAGGGATACTTGCTACACTGGGAAAAACACGCTTAGGTTATAAAAAGTCACAGAAAAAAAGTCCCCGACCTTTTAAATATCCCTTTTTGTCCCACACCTCCCCTTTAAAAACCTCCCTCACCCAAAATTTAAAAAAGTCCCAAAGGGCAGTATGATTTGAACCATCATGTTACTTGAAGGGACATTAAATATCCCGGGCCCGGGAACCCAACATGACCCAAACCTGCATGCCCCCCAAATTTTAAAAAAAGTCCCCAAAAAAAAGGAGTTTTTTCAACCCCCTTTTTTTAATTAAACCCGGGACATATTACTTCCTGCCGGGGGCCCAGCAGGACCCGGGGCCGGATTTTACAGTGGGTGCGGTGAGAGCCCCGGGCCGCCTTCTTTATTAACCGCGGGTTTTAAAATCCCCTGATGACGCAGCAAAAAAAAACTTCGTGCTGAAGCAAGTGCGGAAGCAGAAGTGTGAAAAAACCCCCAGCCTTCCTCTTACACAGTCAATACCGGGGGAAAGGTTTGCCCCTCCGTATGAGTGGGGGCCCAAATTTGACTTCATTTGGGAAAAATTACTGGGGGTTAACGCCCCTTTTTTACCCCAGGTCCCTTTTGTTTGGCATTTTTTTTCCAAAATTTTACTAAGGGAAATGGGGGAAATTGCCCCTTGAAATTTTTTCTCTTCCTGCTCCAACTCCTTGTCCTCTGAAAAACCCTACATCTGGTAAATTTTTCCTGTCCCCCCTTTATAAAAATTCAAATTTTTTTCCCAGCTTTTTTACTTCAAGTTTTTTAGTATTTTTAATTCTAAAAAAACACTTTTTTTAAAATGGATGGAATCCCCCATGCCCTTTTTTCTCTTTTTTAAAATTGTTTTAAAATGGGTTTTCTCAATAGGGGATTGATGGCTTTTTAAAAGGGTTTCTTCCCAAAAACAAGTCATTTTGCAATAGTGCCCCTTTATTTTTTCGTAAAAATACAGGGTTTTTTTTGAAACCTTTAAATTCACCTGGGTAAAATAAAAAATTGCTGTTTTAAAAATTTAAATTAGATGCTGCTTCAATGAACAATGGGGGTCCCAAAAAAGTCAAAAAAAAAGTAACGGTTTTTTTTGGTATAAAAAACCCCGGTATTTTTTGCCCTTTCAATTCCCCCTGGGGTGAATCAGAATTGCTTTTTTAAAATTTTACGGGGATGCCCCGTAAAATGAAAAATCCCGGGTGCCAAAAGTCAAAAAACAAAAAAATGTGTTTGTTTTCGTACATACCCCGGTTTTTTGGGGCAACAAACAAAACCTGTGCTGACTACAAGTTTCCCTGAAATTTTTTTTAACTAAAGGGTGGATATAAAAAACATCAAGGGGCCCAGGCGCGGGGCCCGCCGAACTCGCCGCGGCCGTCCCCCTTTGCGCACGGGGTCCGGCACGGGGGCTGCGGCTGCCCGCACCCCGGGTCCTTCTGCTCTGGGGCTAAAAACCCCCGATTCCCCCGCCCCGCTCCTGTCCCCAGCTCTGACAGCCGCCGCGCGCAAAACCCCTGTTTAAAGGTGCCGCCAGGGCTGGTCCGGTTTTTAAAGGGCCACCCCTTTTAAATTTTGGGTTAAATTGAGGGCCGCGGGCCCCTATAAAGGGTAGACGTCCCTAGCACCCTGCCAGTCTGTTGGTGTGTTTGGGAGCTTTTAAAGGGGTGTATTGATTTCCCATCTTTTTTTCCCGTGTCCCAGCCGCCTGCTTACTTTTCCCTGACCTTGCCTTTTTGCCGCCTCCCCTAAACCGCTGCCTCCTCTAAACCCGGGAACCTCTGCCTTCCCCCTGCCCTTTCCCCGCCTGCCCCCGGGAATACGCCCCCGGGAGGGGGCAAATTTTGCCCCACGCTGTACCCCGGCCGCCATCGCAAGAAATTCACGCTGGGGTAAGGGCCCGGGTAGCCCCCGGGCCCGCGAAAGGGTCCATCCCCCCTTTGCGGGGGGGCCTTGGTGAAAACCCGGGGGGTACTTAGATCCATTTTTTTTCCCCGGTGGGGGCTTAAACTATTTATCGCTTGCGGGTTTGGGCCCCGCGGAAACCCACCCTCCGTTAAAAGTACAAATGGGCCCGGGGTTCCGCCCCGGGTACCTCTGCCCGATTTCCCGGGGCGTTTAGCGGGCCCTCGCCCCGCAAGGCCCGCTATCGACCCGCTAGCGGGCCCTGATGCAGAAACCCGGGGACCCGTCTGCCTCCACCGGCTGCGGCCTTTTTCCCCCTGCATCCTTTTGCTCCGGCATCCATTTCTCTACCCGCTTCAGCTTTGGGGCCCCCTCTGCTTTTGGGCCCCTCCCCTCTCCCCTTTTCCCATGGAGACCCCCCAAAAATGCAGGGGATTCATCAGCCTGCTCCCAAACCACCTCGAGATTTAAAGGGGCCCAAAATTTTCCCACAGGCGAGCCCAAAGGGGGGCCTTTATAATTACCTCTTGGGCTTAAAAAAAACCCTTGGGTTGGGCTACCCACTATGGGGGGGAGGGGGTCCTCGCACCGGGCCTTTAAACCTTCCTCCGGGGGGGTTCCCCCACAGTCTTTGAGGGGAAACCGGGCCCACTTTTCCCCGGGTGCCGCCGCCTGCTCCGGCTTCGTCGGGGGGACACCACAGTCGGTCAGGGATTCCGTGCCCGTTTTTTCACTCTCGCTTCGGAGCTGGCCCGGAAAAAACGAACCCTTGGGGGCGAAAAATTTTGGGAAGGCCCCCCCGGGGGAATCAAAAAACGAGCTCGCCGCCCGGATTACCACTGCCTTGGATGACCTAATCCAAATTTGGGCCCCCCGATTTGGGAAAATTTCCCTTTGCCGGGAAAAGGCCAAAAAGGGGCCCGCCACAACGGGAAACCGTCCGCCAGCCGTTTCCCCCCCCTTGGCCCCCCCGTTCCAGCTTTACCTCTTTCCCTCCGTTGATTTTTTAAAGAAGAACCTATGCAGGTCGAGAGAGCCCCCCCGTCCCCGGAGGGAACCCTTTACAGCGTGCCAGAAGCAGCGTGTTTTTTAAATTTTGGCGGTTTGGCCCCTTCATTGGGGACTGGGCGGGGGCGCCCGGGAAAACCCTTTCCCCACCTAGGGCCTAGGAGAGGTAACCCAAAGGGGTCAGAACCGGGCCCCTCCCCTCGACCATGCCCCTATACATGGGGCTTCTCCGGGAAACACCTTTCAGGGCCCCCGCCTTTTAATTGGGTTCCCGGAACCGGGAGGGAAAATTTATAAGCAAAGAACTTGTGACCCCGGGTTTTTGTTCCCGGGGACTCCCTTGCGGAAACCCCTATTTGTGTTTTTCCGGTCAGTGGCGAATGCCTTAAAGGGCGCCCCTCCGTTTCCTAGGGTCCCCTCTTCCGCAGATTGGGGCCCTTTAAAAGGAAAATTTTCCACTTCTAGTCCTGCCTCGGGCCTCCTCTGAAAACCCTTTTGGGGCCCCCCTTGGGTGCAGGGCCTTTTCCCGACCTTGGGTTGGGGCACAGGTAAGTCATGCGTTGGGGTTTTCCCCTGTCACCACGTTGCCTTCTGTTCCCCATCTCGCTCCTCAGGTCACTTCCCTGAAGTCTGCCAAACCTCCTTCAGGGCTAATACGCCCTTTTTGGGAAATTTGCAGGGTGTTTTTTCGGGGAGGCAGGGCCCAAACCTCCCTCCCCACCGGGCCCTTTCGACTGTCCCCTTGCCCCAACCTGGCTGTACTCCTCCCAAGGCCCGGGGGATCCCAAATCTCCCTCCCCGAGACTAAGGCGAGTTGGGAAAAACATCAAAGGGAAAACCCCGCAAAGGGGTTTTTCCGTAAGTCCTCGTCTCCGGCAGGAGCCGGGGTTTTTCTTCGTGGAGAAAAAAGATGGGTCCCCTCACCCTGGGATCGCTATCGGGGCTTAAATAAAATCACCATAAAAAAACGCTACCCCTGCCCTTTATATCGGAAATCTTCGACCGCCTGCGTGGGGCGAAAATATTCTCCAACGGATTTTTCGCGGGGGTTTTTAAAAATGATCCTATTTTAAAAAGGGCGACGAGTGGGAAAAAAGCGTTTAATACGCGGGATGGGGCCCTTTCGAGTATCTGGTTTGGGTTTTTGGGTTCCCGCAACGCTCCTGCTGTATTTTTTAAAAATTTATCAAAGAGTTTTTTCCGGGACCTACCACAGGGTTTTGTTTTTTGTCTACTTGGACATATCCTTATCTTTTTTCCCCATCTCGTAAAATCATCCCCCACCACGTTCGCCAAGGGCTCCCACCCAACAGCTTTTTTCCAAAAACCCGAGGAAATGTCTCTTCGAACGCAAAAACCGCCTGCCCTTTTTAGGGGACATCGTCTCTGATAAGGGGGCCCCCGGATGGATCCCCCAAACTCTCCGCAGTGTTTTTCAGTGGCCCCCAAACCGGGGGGGCCTTCGGGGCCCTTCAACGATTTTCCCAGGAATTTTCCAAATTTTTTATAGACAATTTTTCCCCATTTCTCTACGCTTGTGGCTCCTCTGGTGGGGGGTTTTAACCCAAAAAAAACGCCAATTCCCCAATCCTGGCCCCCGGAAACCCCAAGAAGCCTTCAGGGGACCCCCAAATCTGCCTTGGTCTGCTTTTGGTTTTGTCTCGCCCCGGGCCCGAACCGCCCCTTAAATTTGGGAAATTTGGGCCTCCTCTGGGGGCCGGTGCTGTCCTCCTGCAGAGGTCCTCCCGGGAAAATGATACGGGGGATTTTTCTTCCCCAAAAATTTTTCTCCGGGCCCAAAGAAAATTTTACCCCTAGGGGGTCGCGAATTATGGGCCCTAAAAACGGTCTAGAAAGTGGGTCCCCCTGCGGAGGGGGCTCGTCACCATTTTTGATATTTTTTACCGCCATAAAAACCTCCTATATCTTCAGTCAGCTCAACGCCTGAATCCCCGGGAGGGTAGATGGTCCCTTTTCTTCGCCCGTTTTGGGGCTTCCCCTACACTTTTGGCCCGCCGGGGGAAAGTCAAAGCTGACGCCCCATTCGCCCTTGATAAGGTGGGGGCCCAGAAATTCCCCCCACAGCACATTGTCCCTCCTTTAACGCCTCGTCACGGCTACCCCCGTGGGTCTTTAACGTGTGCCCCCCCGGGGAAACGAAAGTGCCCCCCCCTTTTTTGGGTTTAAAAACCTGAAAAGGGGGGCATTTTTTCCCCCACACTTGGGCATCCAGGGAAACCATAATCCCCTTTTAGCTGGTCTCCCCAAATATGGGGGCCCCCTCCCTTTTCAAGGGCCAGGACTTTGTGTGGCCCCGCTCCTCCTGTCCCCAAATAAGGTTCCTCGCCTCAACCCGCTGGGCCCCTTTTTCCCCCTCTTCCCGTGCCGGAAAAAACCGGGGCCCCCTGGCGCCATGGACTTGTCACAGATCTTTCCCCCTTCCCTCTAAACCGGGCAAAGGGTGGTGGGCCGATCGCCCTTTTCCCAAAAAAGGGTCACTTTATTTCCCCCTGGCCTGGGGTTTCCCTCGCCCCCCGCTGGCCCCCATTTTTTCCAGCATATTTTTCCCCCTTTTTCGGTTTTCCCCTTGCAATTTTTGTCTCCCACAACCGGGGTCCATTTGTCCTAAATTTTGGGGGTCCCGTCCCGTCAGTTGCAGATTCAGTTTGGGTTTTTCATCTCAAAACCACCCTCAAACTAACGGGGGGATAGAACGGGGTTTTTAAAAACCCGGTGTTGGGGGAACCCACCCTTTCGGCACTTTGTGTTTTTCCCCTCCGGGCAGGATAAATGGGCCCATCTTTTCTCCTGGGGAGAGTTTTTTTTATAACTCTTTAGAGTCCCAAAACCTGGGGGCCCCCCCTTTTTTTTTGTTTTTTGGGGTTTCATCCCCCCCCACCTCTCCCCACTATCTCGTCTCTTTTCCCTGCCCTGGATGCCCCAAATAAGGGACCCTCCCAAAGGGCCCCTGGCCCAAATCACGCGTCCCGGCCCCTGGGTACGGAAACTTCTGCCCGCACCAAAACGGGGCAGGGGTGACAGGTAAAAAAAAAGGGGCCCCCCCCCGCCCCCATTTAGGGCCCGGCCATAGGGTTTGGGGAACCCCAAAATAACCGTTTTAAGGTGGCCCGTTACAAGTTGGGGCCCCAAAAACCTGGGTCCTTTTGGTTTTGCTTTTCCCCGGGGGCCCTGAACGGGCCCTCTCCAAAAAGCTTCGCCTGCCCCCGCCCCTACGTATCCCGAAAACCTTTTTTACGTGTCCCCCCCTCAAGCCGGTGGTGCTGAACCGTTCTCCCACAGAACCTTTTCCCCCTTCTTCCCGTTTCTGCACTGATAACCCTCTTTTAGGTCAAAGGAAAGGGGCCGGCGGGGAAGACATGAGGGGGGGCGGTTTTTACCTTTGACTAAGGGCTCGGCCCCCGGGGCGTTCATGGGGAAACCGAGACCAATTTGTCCCCCGATCTCCCCGCTAAATTTCAAAGGAAGGGGGAGAGCTAAAAGGGGGGGGGGGGGACTGTCACGGCGCGCGGCGCCGCCGCTCGCCGCGGCCGTCCCCCCGTGGCGCCGGGGTCCCGGGACGGGGGGCTGCGGCTGCCCGCACCGTGGTCCTTCTGCTTGGGGGGGAAACCCCGTATTTACCAGCCCCCGCCCCTGTCTCCACTCTACAGCCCGCCGCGCGCAAATCCCTGCTTAAGGCGCCGCCACGGCGGGTCGATTTAAGGGCAGGGGCCCCTTTTAAATTTGGGTTAATTGACGGCCGCGGGTCCTATATATGGAGACACCCCTAGCACTCGCTGCCACCCGTTGGTTTTTAGGACGTTTAGTGTGTATGAGTTCAGTCTTGATTCCCGTGACCATCCCCCTGCTTACTTTCCTGACCTTGCCGTTTGCCGCCGCCTGACGTCTGCCTGCCTCTGACCAGAACCTCTCCCGCCTGCCCTACCTTCTCCCTGTCCCCGACTACCCCCGGTTTTAATTTGCCCCCTGTCCCCCGGCCGCCACGCAACAAGTCACGTCGGGGGTAACCCCTGGAAACCTCCCGCCGCAGCAATCCATCCCTTTTTGCGGGGGGGCCCTTTTAAAACCGGGGGTATTTAACCCGTTCCCCTGGCGTCTTAACATCATCGCTTGCGGTGGTCCAGAGGATCCACTCTCCGTTACAAGGTGTAATGGGTAAAATGAAAATAACCCTATCGAAATGTTACGAAAATAAAAGTGGATTTTGCAGCAAACAAAGAGCCCTGCATACAAAAATGAGTGTATCCAATATAAGTTCGGGCTCCCCAAATATCCAGAAATATTTAAATAGAAAAACGTTTAAAAAAAAGATATTCCACTACAAATCACACAAAGCTTGGGAACTTTACCCCGTGGTTTTTATAGAAGAGCTTGTCTTTTTTCGCCCGCCCCCCCCCCCCCCCCCCCACCCCCGTGAATTTACAAGGTAGAGCTGCTTTAAAAATTTCTAGCTAACAAAAAAATCTTCAAACTCTAATCTAACTAAATTGGGAAATTTACAAATATAGGGTTTTCGTGCAAAATAGATAATTTCACAGCTGTTTGGCCAAGGCAGAGTGCAGCCCACCCCAAAGACCTGAAGACACTGAGCAAACAGGGAAAACCGTTCTAGAAAACGAGGTCATGGATTTTTTCCAGCCCATCGCAACCATACACTCCCGTCAGCGTTGCCACACATCTACCCTGCCTATTCTGTAATCTGATTTGCTGGCCTCCAAAATTACAGGAAACGCCGAAAAAAACTATTTAATAGATGATGTCGATTTTAACCTTAATTATCGCATGATCTGGGGGAATTTCATCACCCTAAAAACCTTGCCCATTTTTAACTTTGTCGTAAAAAAACGCTCAACACTAAGCTATGTTAAAAATCTTGCAAAAACAATTCTTTTGCAATATGTTCCATTAACATGTCCACCATTCCTGTTTCGACAGCACCATCCCCCCTTAGCCCCCTTGACAATGTGAAGAAAAAATGTTGTTAAAACAAAATTTTTTTATAATAGGACCTTTTTTATAGCGCATTCACACAAAATGCCCCCAAAAATTTAAAACATACCCATGAGCCACTTTTTAAATTTGAAAACAAATGTCTGTTAAAACAAATTTTTTTATAATAGGGCCGTATATAGCTAATGTCAAGCAAAATCCCCCAAAAATTCAAAGCATGACCCCTTTAGCCCCTTTTTACAATTTGAAAAAACAAATCTGTTAGAACCCAAAATTTATTTTTAAAAAAAAGACCTTATATAGCTGCATGGGCCCCAAACAAAATGCGCCCAAAAATTTAAAACATGACCCTTTACCATTTTTTACAAAAAAAAGAACAAATTCTGTTTGAAAAAAAATTTTTTTTATAATAGGACCTTTTAGTATTCTGCATTTTAAAGCAGCATGACCCAAAAAATTATAAAAATGACTTCCAGCCACTGTTAAAAAATTGTGAGGGAAAATCCCCTTTTGAACCCCATTTCTGTTCAAAAGGAACCCTGGGTTATTGCTGTATCTCACAGCAACAGACCCCAAAAAATTAAAATATTTCTTCCCCAGCCACCAAATTAAAAAAATTTGGAGGGAAAATGCCACTAAAAGCCACATTTTTTTTCCAAAGGAACCCAAAATTTTAGCTGATCTCAAAGCAACAAAACCTCAAAACCCTTTACAATGTGAAAACTTCAAAGGTAAAGTTGAAATGGAATACGGGGGTCATAAACCCCTTTCGTCCTTTTCCCGTCTCCCCCACAGCAAAACCCCAAAATGAACTGTTGGGAAAAGAGAATAAAAAATGCAGTAAGACATGATCATTTAAAAAATAAGTATTCAAGAGGACCATTTCTGTTTGAAGAGGATGTGAAGTATACCGCAATAAGACGTTACCTCGTGCAATTCAGGTGCCGACAACATCAACACAGATACATTCCTGATACATCTTGAAGAAAAGTCAAACGATCCTCATTTAATCTGTGGAAAGCCTGATGCGTTTGTCTTGTATAATTGACTCCTCCATCAGTGCTGGAAGGTCCGCACTCAGATAAGACGCTTGTGGCTGCTAGAGGCATGACAACACTCATGGAGTGGCGAGAGAGCTCGGGCATTCGTTCAATTGGATACCCAGAAGTCTATTTGGTTCCGAACACATACAGAAAACATCGGTGTTGAGACGCAGGAAGTCGTAGCACCATGAACTTAAGCCTGGTCTCTGTGTGTTGGATGTGTGCCCTGCATTTGCATGCGTTGTGATGTGTGGTAAATATAGATTGCCATAGGTCACCCATTAGCAGGATCTGCCACCTTGCCTGCTTGTCTGCTGCAGCCGCTACGGCACTTGGCCACCTCTACTTGCTGTCACGTCGCTGTTTGTTGTTTCCACCGTTGACATTTTGGGGAATGTTGTCTTTAGTGAAGCAGACCGCAACAGATTCTCCAGTTGATCACTCAGCAAGGTCTCCATTTCCTCATTTTAACTCTCTATTTGGGTGGGTGGAAGGAAAGTCTTGAGTTTGTTTTGTACAGGGCTACAGGAAGTGGTGCCACCCAGAAACTGTTGTTCATGATTAGATTGGCCTAAATTCGAGGATCATGTTGAGGAAATGAGAATCCAAGCACTCATGTGAGAGATGGAGCTTTGATTTCCCAGCCTCTGTGGTCGAGGGCACTACAAACTGATCTTCCTCATCTTTCCACCTCCCTCTCAAATTCACGCCAACCTCTTTCCAAGGCAGGGACGTCGGAAACGTCGGTGTCTAGGAATACCTCCTTCGCTTCCTCCGGCACAGCTTCACACAGCCCTGAACTTTGCCTGAATGATGCACCCTGAGAGCTGATTCGGCCACCTTGCACTAGCCCTGGACACCCGAACCACTGCCTAATGAAGACCGATGAAATTGTGAAACTGTCCGGGCCTTGTGGATTTGACAGTAGAGAAAGGCTCCGTGTCCGCATCTGTAGTCCCGTCTCCTCCTCCGACGCTGTGCGGACCTGTTGTTTCAGAGTGTCCAACGATCGTTCCAGAACTAAGATCACCACAATGCTCATGCTAAACAAGGGCATTGAGTCCTGCAGTGACCATTTTGCGTGTCTTCTTCAAAACTGGCAAGAAGGTGCAGAGCTCATTCACCTGCCTACCACTCCGGTGGCTCAAAACCCCGAGGACCGCACCCGACTGCTTGTCCAGGACCATGTGTCACTTCATACTGCTAATGCATGCGCTGCTGCCACAATCGCTGGAGCATGTAGGAGCGAGGGTGAGAATTCCAGCTGTTGCACGTCAACAATGAGAACTGGTTAACGGGAAGGCCGAGCTGACGCTGCAACCGCAGCCAGTGCGGGTCACAACCAGGGTGCGCGAACTGGCGAGAGCGAACTCAGACCTCGACTTCTTCTAGCAGCAGTCCAGACCCGGTAGCTCTTAGAAATTTCTGGACGACAAGGTTCATGACAATGTGCCATCAATAGGATGAGGCTCCAGCCTACCCGATCTAAGGGCGGCCAGTAGATATTCGCGATCTCCGTATTATGCGCACACTCGACCTCCCACTATGCCATTGGCCACACACCGGATCCCTATCCTTGCGGTACACCCATCCAGCGCTCGGTCTCGTTGCGTGATGAGAGCCGTCCACAGAACCTGACCTTGTGTGAGTAACGGTCTCCAAGACAGACTTAATTTCGACACGGCCCTGGTTTCCTCTGGGCACCGTGATGCCACCAGAGACCTGGGGGGGAAAGAACCCTGCTCCAATCCCTGCGGGTTTTGAAGAGCGTGCGCCGAGCCTGAAGAGCCACACGTTCATCCCCATAGACATCCACACCACTCACCCCAGTGAGATTCACAGAGATATAGCGGCCTGGCCTTCATTTGGGGGGGAAGTTTGGTGTGGTTTTTGGGGGGGGGTCGGTGTTGTGAAGATTTGGTTCGATTTTTTGGGAAATTTTGGTTTGATTTTTATTGGTTTGGCATCAGTTTTCTTGGTTTGGGGTTTAGTGTTGTTTTTTTATTGGGGGCTTTTATTTATGTGATTTATAGGTTGACGTATATGTTTTATGAGGGTTTGGATTTTTGGGATTGTTACCTATTTTGGTTTTTACTTTGTGGTATTTAATTTTTATTTTATAGTGGTGTTTGGGCATTACTAGTCCATGGGACGGTGTCAATGGACTTTTCGGCCACAGATGCCAGACAACGCGCTTGAAATTTTAGATGACACGTGGCTGGCCCAGGGCAGGACGGCTTTTCTGGGCCAAAGCAAATTGCTGCAGTCATCTGGTATTTGGGTGCAGGCAAGGGCCCATGACTTGGCGGAACCCATCTGTGTCCCACCAGACGAAAAGGCAACATTTCCAAGAGCCCAAGAAGCCTGCAAACGGACCATTCAGGCTTTTGTGCTATGGGATTGGTTTGGGTTTAAAGTGTTTCTTCTGCTTCCCAAAACCTGGAGACAGAAGGCTGGCTGCTAGACTGGCCGCTGTACGGCGAGCAGGTCAACAACAGCGCGGATGGAAAGGGTAGGATGTGTCTCCTGTGGTTGCTCTGTGAAAACGTGCGACGTGGAGCTGAGGCGTAGGGCTGATTTCCCTTTATCAAGGACTCAGAGAGACATGGCAGCTGAGGAGAACGCTTGGTGTGGCGGAAGGAGGAAGGTAGTTGCGGCGAAGACAGAGGGTGTGAACAGTGGTTGGAGAGCCCGCGTCGGTCTGGCCTTTCCTTGCCAAGTTTTGCCTCCAATTTCAACTCAAGCATTTGCAGCATGTACTAGAAACAAGTTGTGTGGTGTTACCACCTAAGGTTTTTCCCGACTTATGCTTTACGAGCAAAAGGCGGAGTATATGACATCGTGTGTGAATCAGAGGCTTGCTCAAGAAGCCCTCTGCTGAGAGGTCCTGGACTTTTTGACCGGCGATAAATGAGGAGCGGGTTTGCGCTTACCGGTCTGCGAGAATCATATCAGCGGACTTCTGCTACCGCCCTCTCCCCTTTTGAGGCGGAACCCGTTACTTACACTACCCATCGTCTTCCCTCACGCAGTGATGAAGCGCACGCAAGCAAATTCTGCGAAAAGACCACGTTTGGATCCGCAAGTGTCGTCATCAACATCAATCCAACACAGGTGACTTTTGTCGTCTGCATTCTGCATCCAGGAAGCTTCGTGCTAGCAAGCAATAGGACTGCAAAGGCGGTTGCCGACCGGCTGGTTTTTGCAAATTGACCGCTTCCTTCTCCTCCTCTGAAGCATCAGTGAACCTGGGCGACAGAGCAATAAAATCATCCTCCGTTGGCCTATTGATCTTTTAACATCTTCTGACTCCAACCTCATTTTGTCATCAAAGTGAGGTCTCAGAAATATGGATTTAACCACAGTGGTGGGTACACAAGTTGACAATGGGCTGCTTCATGTTGGACAATGCCCAGATGATTGCTGATGACGACATATTTGTGTCCGTGACTGCGAGGACTATGAGGTACAGACTGCAGATTGCAGGTTGCATTACCCACTGAAGGACAGATTGGCGACGTCTGATACGTTACGAGATTCACAGGGCCCTGACCCCGATGACAGCCTGACCGGTCCTGCAACTGACGATCCGCTTGCATGCAGTTGTCGCTAGTGCACTGGAAGAGCACCCTCTCTCTACCTCTACCTCCTTGTCCTTACCCCCCTCTTTGCTCCTTTACACCTGAATTTCGCTCCATTTGTGTTTCAAGAAATAAAAAGAAATTTGAAAGAAGGGTATGGAAGAGTTTGGAAGTCTCTTATTAAAAGACGGCTAATGATCACAGCTAATACTCAAATCCCACAAATTCAAAACAAAATTGCTGCTTCAAATCTAACGGCAAAGTAGATCTAATCCCACAAAGCATGACTTGACCAAAAGTTGTTAAAACCACCAGTCTGAAATGTATCTACGTGAATATTAAAAGATGTAGTTTATTGGCACCCTTTCAATTCACCTGTGGTGACTACAAATTGCTTATTCAAGATGTAACTGCAAAGTATATCTATCAACAAAGCTGCCTGCCCCCAAAGTGAAAAAACCCACGTATCTGAAATGAATTCGGATAATAAAAGGTAATTTTTGTCACCTTTTCAATCACCTGTGGTGAACAACAAAATGCAGTTTTTTTCACCATATTAAGTGCAAGGTGCCTCAATGAACAAAGCTGTAGTGCCCCAAAGTGAAAAAACATGAACTGTAAGGGATTCAGTAAAAAAAGGGTTTTTTTTGGCACCTACAATTCCCTTTGGGGTTTACAAACAAAATTGCTGTATTCAAAATTAAGGCAAGGTGCCTCAATGAACAAAGCTGTAGTGCGCCAAAGTAAAAAAAACACGTATCTGTAATGTTTTTGGGATAAAAAAAGGTATTTTTTGGCACCTATCAACCTGTCCCATACAAGATTGCGGGATTGTAATTTAAGTCAAGGGGGTATATCAACAAAGCTGGAATGGCAAATTGAAAAAGAACACCTATCTAAAATTTACGAAAATTAAAGGGGGTTTTTTGCACCTAACAAAGAACCGCATTAAAAAAGATGTGACCTAATATAAAGTTCAGGCTCCCCAATATCCAGGAAATATTTCAAAGAAAACTGTTAAAAATAAAGCTATTGGTCAATGCTACACTAAGTCTTGGGTGAACATATCCAATTCTTTATAACTTGTCTGTTTTCGCCGCGGGCCCCCCCCCCCTCCCCCCCCCCTCCGTGACTTTACAGGGGTAGATCCCCTTTTTAAAATTTTCTCTACCAACTACATAAAACTTCCAATCTCTGATCTAACAATTTGAAAGGGATCACAGCAACATAAGGTTTTCTCTTGAAGAAATAGAATAATTTCGCTGGCTTTTTGGACAGAGGCAAGCGCACGCCCCTACTGCTATGAGACCTGAGACACTGATCATGACAGGAAGGCTTTTCTAGAAAACGAGGTCATGTATTTTTCCAGCCAATCCAACCATAAAAAACCCAGTCATGAGGGCCACCACACTCACCCCTCTATTCTTAACTGTTTTGCGGGCCGCCAAAATGAAGGAAGCGCCAAAAATGGCGCGATAAAAATAATGATGCACAGAATTTTTAACCTTAAAATCGCATGATCTAAAAATTTTCGTTCAACATAAAAACTGTGCCGATTTCAATTTTTGCGAAAATAATCGCTCAACACTATCTTTGAGAAAAGACGGTTTGGGGGGGACATGATTTTTTTACATAAATATATAAATGGTCCCAAAAAAAAGTATGGGAAAAATTATTTCATGTAAACCCCCCCAAAAAGACAAGGGACATTCCCTTCACTGGGAAAAAAAAGGGTTTCAATACCAAAGGGGAGAAGAGCGTTCTTCACTTAAGAACTGAAACTGGGAATAGCCTACCTGGGGACTGGTCACGGCAGGAACTTTAGAGAGTTTCAAAAAAGGGCTAGATAACACCTGAATAAAGAATATTAATGCTTTATTTTACCCCAGGGAAAATTCGGGATCTGGCTGTGGAGCTCTGGGGTCAGGAACAGCCCTCCACTGGAGCAATTGGTTTTCCTTGTGGGTTTTCAAAAAATTTAACCAGTGGTAAAGGGGGCATAATGTCCTTGCTCCTCGATCACCACTTTTTCCCCCACCCTTGGGTTAAACTTGATGACACTGTCTTCTTTCAACCATCTAACTATTAACTATGTAACTATGTATTTTTTTTGCACTGTAATTTGTTTTGTTCCCAGTTATTGCACTGTATTGTATTATACTGTATCATTAATTGTATTGCACTGTATTGTACTTGTTAATTGATTTGTTGCAGTGTATTTTTTATTTTTAATGTATATAATTTTTATTGTATTGCACTGTACAGTTTTGTTTTAAATTTTTCTGCGGGGTATTGCTTGTTTTTTTTGTACGGGTTTGGTAAATTTTGGTTCTCCTTTTACTGTATTTTTTTTTACACTTATAAGTTCTGTATTTCTCACTTTGTATGATTCCCGGTTTCCCCTTTTTAAATTTGGTAAGGAGATTTTAATAACTTGTGCTTACCTGGCCCCCCACAAGATAGTACTTGGGGCTAAATAAAAAGGGGTGATTTGGGATCTGATTCCGGAGTTTTCCCTTATGTTTTGTTAGTCTTCGGGGTTATTCATCTAGAATAAATTCCATGAAGTCCAAACCCCAAAGGGATTTCCCTGATTAAAAATCCTCATCAGATCTGGCCTGTATGCACTCCTCAGGAAATGACCCAAAAAAAACCACATTATTACTGCCTCTCACTCCTGAATCCCTGTGCTGCTTTTGGGGAAAACAACACTCGGGTTTTTGTGTGAGAGAGGTAAAAGTGCTGTGTAATATGTGATTTTCTGCTGCAGTAAAGCCTGAAAAGACCATAGGAGCTTACATTGATAAGGGGGGAATACAAGATGGGGGGATAGTAAGAGCCCCCTGACCATGGGAGCTAACACTCTATAAAGGAGATACAAAGGTGGGGGATGAGTAAGATCCTGACCACGGGAGCTACATCTAAAGGGAGGAATACAAAGGGGGGGGATGAGTACGATCCTGACCTAGTAGTTTACACTTTTAAAAGAAGGTGATACACGAGGGGGGGATGAGGAAGACCTGCCCAATAAGTTTACACTCATAACGAGATACAAGAGGGGGGGGATATAAGAGTCCTGACCATAGAAGTTTACACTCTATAAGGAATACAAAGGGGGGATGAGTGGGGTCCGGGCCAAAAAAGCTTATACTCTAAAGGAGGAGAAACAAAGGTGAAGGGTGGGTAAATCCTACCATAGGACCACATCTAAAGGGGATTAAAAAAAAGGGGTGGAGGAGTTAAGAGCCTACCATAGAACTTACACTCTATAAGGGGCAGATACAAGGGGTGGGGTAGTAAAGTCCTACCATAGGAGCTTACACCTAAGGACGGATACAACTTGGGGAATTAAGAAAAGGAGAAGAGACTTTTCAAAAAATTTTCTAGCAAAATGGTAAAATGGAAAAAAATGGGGGACAAAAAAATTTTTCACAGAGGAAAGAATTACAGTACTCCGAAGCGACTCTTTTTTGAGTGGATTTTGTAACTGTTGTTATTTTAACTTTTCTAATCACGTTTTCGGGTTTCTGGCTTTGGTCTCCTCCCTTTGGGTCTTTCTTTCTCACATTCTTGCAGATAAACAGATGAACACAGCCGTATTCCCCCATTTCCACCTCAGGGGTCTGTCGGGTTGGGGAATATCTACTGCGGATCTCTGTCCCCAGGGTTTTCATTTTCCTTTTGCCCTTTGTCGGGAAGGGTCTTTCCTCTAGTATATGGGGTGACTACAAGCTCCATCCCAATTTTTTCCTTCTTCTGTCTGCACTGGGGGCACCGACATCCTCTTCTCATTGCCCCCACCACCCCACAGTGCTATATTTTCCCTTTTCCACCCCCACACATTCATCTCATTCTGTCTTTTGCAGATGTTCTTCATCCACTTATTGTCCATTACAGATCTCGCTTTTGGCAGATGCCTTTGACCGGTTAGTTGCCATCTGTCACCCCCTTAGGTACACAGCCCCCATTCTCACCAACTCAACCTGGCCAAGATCATCCGGGTCATTCATCCGGGGGACATTTTACTACCGCATAACCATCTCCATTTCTTCCAACTAAGGGAACTTCCCCCACTCATACTTTTTTGCACCAGACGGATAATTTTTGGCCTGTGAGGACCAATCCCTTTCAACACATTATGGCCTCGTGATTGTCTCCATTCACTGAGCCCTATTCTTATTGCATCTCCTACGCTTGACACCAACCCGCCTTTCACGCCACCCCCAAAGTGGGAGCATTCAAATTTTTTTTAAACACATGTGTTCCCACCTTTCTGTCTGAAAAGTTCTACATCCCCAGGGTGGGTTTATCAAAGTACATAGGTTTCACAAGAGGTCCTCCAATTTTAAAAACTTTTTTTGCCAATCCCTACATGTTTTTTTTTCACCATGCTCAACCCAATCACTATAGCATCAAGATGGGCAAATCGAGATTTTCCCCAACACTCCAAAATTTTAAAAAAAATCTCCAAAATAAAGAATATTTTAAAAAAAACCAGCTCTGACCCAGATTTATCCCGAATTATTACAGATACGGTAAAAGTTAAAGGCTAAACTTGGGGTTTTGCCATTCAGGACTCCTATTTTTTGGCCTTTTGGTTTTTTCCCAAGAAGCTGGGGGTTTAGTTGGCTATAGAAAATTGGGGGAAAACTGCAAAAAAATTGTCAAAAAACTGTGATCTCCCCACTGTAGTTGCTGCTGTTCGTTGAACCATTTTCGTTCCATCATAAGTCTCCCCTATACAATAAGTTAAGGATTATTTAAAACTTTATCAAAAAGCTCAGGTTTAGCAAAGCACATGGCAAAAATTTTGGATGGCACACAGTCCTGTATGGTGGATGATGGTTAGCCAGTCAACACATTGGCTCATGGTAAGTACAGTTCTGTTGGTGGCTAAATTGTTAGTATGGGCCCGACATGGCTCACATTAGCACACCATTGGTTTTGGGAAATGTTTATTTTGGCGCACAGTGGCTCACTGGTTACATGGTCCTTTATGGGGATTAGTGTTTGCACGTGCTACAAGGGTACTCTCACTAACACGTGAACATAGAGGCTCATTTATTTGCGCAGAAGTTGGCACAGTGGGTCAATGGGTACACAAGGCGTGAGGGGGTCAGTGGTTAGCACAAGGGTGAGGGCTCTGGTTTGCACAAGGGGTGAGGTGGTAGTACAGTACAGCAAGGTGGGTCAGTGGTTAGTACAGTGCGCACAGAGGCTCTGGCGTACATGCAGGGGGGGCTCAGTGATTAGTACTTTCACACAAAGATCATGGTTTCCCTGTTCCTTTCGACCCTGAGCAATGACTGGTGTGAATAAGACAATAATTTTTGAACATTTTGCGCATTAATTGAAAAAAAAAAAAAAATAAAATAAAAAGGTGCCCTTTTAATTTTTTTTCGTGAGGCTATCGCAAATATTTAATCCCATAAAAATTTTGTATTTATCTGGGCCCCAAAGGGGAACGTAAAAAATGTAATAAAAAAAAATTTTTGGTTTCCCTTTTTCACCGTTTAAAGCAAAAAAGTGATTTTTTTTTCCCCAAGGGAAACCCAAAACACATTGCCCAATCAACCTCAACTAAACCAATCCTGGGGAGGCGAGGGGCCCCCTCAATGACTGGTAATGCAGTAATGAGGAACCTCTGGTGACTTATAGAACCAGAGGGGAACAAAAATCTTCTTTTTGGAAAATGTGGACAATATTTTCATTTTTTGCAAATAATTTTTTGGGTTTAGGATAAGCTGGAGGAAAAGTATAAGAAAAATTTTTTTTTATTAAAAACCAACCATGAAGGGGATGTCCTTTTCTCTGAATTTAAATTTAATGTAACCCCAGACCAATCCTATAAATTTTAAGACCCCAGAGCAGACCCCATATTCGTCCCCCAGTCAGACTCCTGTAGTCAATTTTTGACGAGACCCTATAACAGAACCCCACCCCAAAATCCTAATCAAATCCAATCAGACCCTAATACAGACCCCCCAGATCGACTCCGATATAAAAAACCCCCAAACAACTCCGATATAAAAACCCCCAAAAACAACTCTGAAAATAAAAACCCCAGTCAGATCTGAAAAAAAAAAACCCCAAATCAGACTCCTATATACAACCCAGATCAACTCCGAATAAAAAAACCCCCAACAGACTCGATATAAAA
Organism: Phyllomedusa bahiana; assembly: GCA_025379985.1. Classification (NCBI taxonomy): domain Eukaryota; kingdom Metazoa; phylum Chordata; class Amphibia; order Anura; family Hylidae; genus Phyllomedusa; species Phyllomedusa bahiana. The sequence goes on from JAODAL010035877.1 coordinate 21,551, forward strand.
ACCACAGATCAGACTCCTATATACAAAAACCCCAAAACGACTCTATAAAAAACCCCCGATCAAATCCGAATAAAAAACCCCAATCAACTCCCGAATAAAAACCCCAGATCAGACTCCTATATTCAACCACAGATCAACTCTGATAAAAACCCCCCCAATCAACTCCAAAAAAAAAAAACCCCAGATCAGACCCATTTTTCAACCCCCCAAACCAAATCCTATATTAAGACCCCAGAATAGACTCCTATATTCAGACCCCCAATCAACACGTATCAATTTTAACAGACTCCCAAAGTACAAACCGGACCAGACTCTTATATCAAAGCCCCAAAAAACTCCAAAAAACAAACCCCAGCCAACCCCTATATACAAACCCCAACCCGACTCCCATATTCAAAGCCAGACTTTGAATATATAGAAATTTTTCAAATCCAGACTTTGAAATATAGCCAGACCCAAATCCTATGTACAGAAACCCCAAACAACTCCGAAATTAAAAACCCCCAATGGAATCCCATTTTCAGACCCCAGATCAACTCCTATATACGACCCCCGAAAGACTACTATATTCGGGCCCCCCCCAGACTCCCAAATTTAGACCTTAGACCGGACTCGCAAATTCATTCTCAGACCAAAAACCCTAAACAGACCCCCGACAAGACCCAATAAAATAGACCCCAGAACCGACTCCATTTTTTCGGACCCCCCAAAACCCGACCCTATATATAAAACCCCCCGATTTGAATCCTTTTTTTTAGATCCTAGACCCAAATCTTAAATACGACCTCAAACCGACCCCCTAAATTTTCAACCCAGGCCAACTCCTATACGACAAAAAACTCTATTTCCAGACCCCAACCAGACCCCCCTAATTCAAACCCCAGACCAAATCTTATCTTCATGATGCGATGATAAGTTTTCAATTCAGGGGGAATTTTTTCTCCACTCCTCTTTGAAAAATCATTTCTTCCAAAATTCCCCCCCATAATTTTTTTATGGGATTAAGGTCTGGAGACTGGCTTGGCCACTCCAGACCTTTAAAGTTTTCTCTTTGACTCCCTTTCCCTTGGCTGATGTTTTGGGGGCATTGTCTTCTGGGAAAACCCACCCAAACCCATTTTTAATGTCCTGGGGAAGGGAAGGGGGTTGTCACTCGGATTTTAGGTACATGGCCCATCCATTTTCCCATTGATGCATGAAAGTAGCCATTTCCCTTGGGAAGAAACATCCCAAAACATAATGCCCCCCCTCCATGCCGAATTGGGGGCGGTTCCCGGGTCATAGAGCATTTCTTTTTTCCTCCCAAAAACGGGTTTGAGTTAATGCCAAAGAGCTCAATTTTGTCTCATCCGACCCCAGCACCCCTTCCCAAACACTCCCCGAAACCTCCAGGGTTCATTGCAAACTTCAGGGGGGTCGCACATGCGCTTTTCCTTGGAAGGAGGACCTTGCGGCACTGCAGATTTGAAAAAAATTACGGTTAATGTTTCCCCAAAGGTTTTTCTTGGTGACTGTGGCCCCGCGCCTTTAGATCAGTAACAAGTTCCCCCCCAAGTTTTAGGCTGATCCCTCACCCCTTTCCCCATTATAAGGGTGCCGCACGAGGTGAGATTTTGCATGGACCCCAGACGATGGCATTGACAGTCATTTTGTATTTCTTCCATTTTTCTTACTATTCACCGCAGTCTCCCTTCCCACCCACTCTTACTTAAGGTTTTGTCGCCCATTCCAGCTTTGGGCAGGGCTATAATCTTTTCCCTGACACCTTAAAAGCTTTTTGGTCTTGCCCTTTTAGAGTTAAGTCTGACTGATTAATTTCTGTGGACAGGGGCTTTTTTAAAGGGACTATGTAAGACAGCGTCGTAATCAGGAACAAATTTTATTAAGGGCAAACTGGTCTGAAAGCCAGAACTCTTAAGTTGGTAGGGTCAAATATTATTTTTCCCACAAAATTTAAATAAATTTATATCATTTTACCATGTGATTTTCTGGATTTTATTTTAGATATTCATCATACACATCAGTAAATAGGGAAAAACATCTGGCACTCACAGCTTTTCTGATAGCTGCTTTTCAAATTGGGGAAAGTCAGGGGGTTTTTGAACTGGAATAGGGATTTTTGGGTAAAATTTCCAAAAATGAACATCAGGTCCCAATGGAGGAAAATCCCCCCCCCCTTTTCTATTAGAGTATAAAAAGGGGTGTGGGAAAACCCAAGGGGTTTGAAACCTGGACAGAGCCAAGGAAACCCTTTCCCAAAAAACAGACATCATATGGTGGCCATGAGGGGAGAATGCACCCTTCTGTTTTGAAAACACCTACTTAACCCATTACCGGCATTGGACTTATGAGTAAGGAGCTACATAGCCGCCGGATGATGGCTGCTAATTGCAGCTAACACTCTGCGGTTACAGCATTGGATGGTGCCAGCATCATCCCGTGCTGTTTATCTTCTTTGACTTCACGCTAAAGATGTCCACGGCATCCAATTCAATGAAAAATGGTGCCACGCATCATCCTCACTGCGATCAAGGTGCCTGCAGCGAAATTGCGGGGCCCAGATCAGTCAACATTGTTAAGGCTTCCATCACCGCCATGTTTTTTTTTTTACTACTTCCTGCCACAGATAGGAACTAGTAAAACCTCCATGTTTGTACACCCTAATGCAAGGTGTATATAATGCATTAGGCTCTAAACGATCGAACCAGTGGGAAGCGCCCCCGGGGACCAAAATCAAAGAAAACAAATATTTTAAAGTGTAAAAAAAATTAAAAATATAAAAAATTCCATTCACCTCCTTTTTGCCATTTTACAAATAAAAAAAGAATAATAAAAAGTGACACAATTTGGGTCCCGGGGTCCAAAAGCCGATCATTAAAATAAACATCATTTATCCCTCCACGAAATGGAAGAAAAAAAAATTCCGAACACCAAAATTGCGATTTTTTGTCATTTCACGTCCCATAATAATTGGAAAAAAATTGAAAAAAGAAAGTTGCATGCATTCCAAACTACTAGCAATAAAAAGTGCAATTCGGGCGCAAAAAATGCCGCCTCACCGACGTCTGTAGGTGTTAGCACAAAAAACTTATAGGCCACATAAAATGGCGCCGCGGCGCAAATTACAAAAATAGAAGATGTTTTGAATTTTTTTTACGCCACCAAAACATAACGGAAACCCTACATGTTTGGTATTGCCAGATGCATATCAAGCTGCAGAATACAGAGAAGACAACATTTATACAAAAGATTGAACGCCACAAAAACAAAACTCCCGCAAACATGGAGCAAGTATGTTTTTTTCACATTTTGCCCCTCTTAGAATTTTTGCGGTTTTCCAGTATATTCTATGATAATATGAATAACACCATTAGAAAGTCCATCTTGTCCCACAAAATCAAATCCCTCATATGTCTAGGTAGGTGGTAAAATAAAAAAGTTACAGCTCCAGGAATGCTAGAAGGGAAAAACGAATGTGAAAAAAAATAGGGGTTAAGGGGTTAATTGATACAAGGTAGGGGTCTCCCCAATGATAACGAACACCAAATACCTCAAAGACAATGAAAAGAAAACCACCAAGGAAAATAGGTACCTATGGTAAAGATATATATCTAAAATATAACTTTTAATAATTGTTGGATAAAAATATAAACATTAAAAAAAAATTTAAAAAATCTAGTCTATCCCTCAAAAAAAAAATCCCTGAATTATAAGACTACCTAATCAATATTCCGGGTAACCGCCCCACTAAGGATGACCCCGACGGGAACCTGGGCTATAGAGACATTATGTAGTCCCTAAATGCAACCTGAAAGGGGCTTCTGATCAAAAAATAAAGATATAGAGCATTACACCGTTCACAGGATATACAACAAAAATGCCAAGAAACCTAATCATAATATAAGATACAAAATGGAGAAAACAGTCTGCCTCAAATAGAATTCACTTTACTAGCACTACACCTTCCAAGGTGGAAAGAAGCGGAGAAGGGTCTCCCACATAGACACTCAGGGCAACATGTATGATTATTGGTACCCAGACGCCATTTTTTTTGTGTGCATTAGTCGTGTAGAATGCGCCTGAATCTATGAACCTGTTCTACTGCGGGTCATAGATTTAATGCTTTCAAGCTCAGGTGAACCCCTTCGAAAATTCTCTACCTGTTCCATCCGTTCTGAGGCTATAAATGTGTGGAATCATTTGGTTGCGGTGCGACGCCCTCAGAACGCCCCATATCATGGGCACATTCCAAAGGACTGTGGGCGCTTTATAATGCACCTAATTTTGGAGTGCGCATGCTTATACAGTGGGAAAACCAAACGGAAAATTTTTTTGGGCTAAAGGGACATAAAGATACGGGCCAGCCCCGGTCATACATGCCCCCCAAACAAGCACTTTTTAAGGGATCAGAGATAATTAATGTAAGATATGTTTTCTATATTTTATGTTTTCTGTAATTTTTATTACTTTAATGAATAATGAAATAAATCTCCATCACTTTTAGTAGTTGCTGTGAGTCCTAATATACATAATTCTTCTGAACCTACATAAGCATTTTATGAGCCATGATACTTTAAAGGGCTTCATCGATATCCATTATCATATCACTAAATTACTTTTTACACTTTGTCCCTTATGTACAGTAGATAGCTTTGTTCTCTGTACAGTTTGTCTATATATTTTACCTTGTAATAAACCCTTAAATGAACAAGTTGTCTTTACATATTAACATAGAAACCCGTCAAGTAACATCATTGTACCATAGTATCATAGAATCAATATCTTTGCAACATAGTAACATAGTATCATAGTAACAGTATCCTTGCATCATAGTAACATAGTCAAAGTCATAGAAACATAGAAAACATAAAACATAGTAACACAGAATCATAGTAACATAGTATCATTGTACCATAGTATCATAGAATCAATATCTTTGCATCATAGTAACATAGTATCACAGAATCATAGTAACAGTATCCTTGCAACATAGTAATGTAATAGGAGAGAGGATGGTAGGGGGGAGCTATGGGGTGACTTGTGGCGCACTCCGACTGCGCTCGCCCGCTGCAAGAAGCAATCACCCTCACCCGCAGGTTAACCTGGCATCCTCAGGTTCTTTTGTATTGCGGGAGAGGTGCGGTGTGGGTCTGTGGTGCACCAGTGGTGGAATAGCTTGACACATACAATGAACGGGGATTAATGAGGCTTTTACTCTTGTCCTTCAGCGACTGTTGCAGAACACACATTTCGCCTGTGCCCCAGCATCCAGCAGCTGCAGCATCCACACACACACACACGAAGCTCCCGAGGGGTTCTCCTCGCGCCCACCTCACTGCTTCTACCTGACCACTCCCAAAGGCTCTTTCAACATGGCCCAGGCCTCCTGCTGAACTCCTTGCTGCTTCCTTGACCGATGCCTCCTCTCCGGACATTCACTGACTCTAGAGTGGAGACCTCTCCCCGGCCTCTCCCGGTTTTCTGCTTTAAACTCTAACTATATACAGGTTCATGTTCTTGTTGGCCTCTCCTTGATCAATAACCAGAGGTAGCGTCCGCCCCTCATGACACCCTGTGTGGCCCTGCTCTTTTCTTGTCTCTCCAACTCACTGCCTCCTCTGACGGCCTCCTCTGCAGCTCGGATCCCCCTCTGCAGCAGCTAGCCTCCTTGCTTTTCCAGCCCAGCTCCACACCCTGAGCTCTCTAATTGCCTGTACAGCTCCTGTTAGCTCACTGTACCCCAAAACAGGCTAAAACTGCCTGAAACAGACAATAAACTGTTAACCCTTTAACTGCTATAACCAGGCCTCCTAACTATCCAGTTTCCCATTGCAACATAATGTGCCTCATGGTCCTAACACAAATGTAACTGGTATAACTGTCCCTACATACTCTTACAGTAACATAGTATCATAGCAGCACTGTAACATAATATCATAGTAACATAGTATTAGAGTAATATAGTAACATAGTAGATAAGGTTGGAAAAAGACACAGGTCCATTAAGTCCACAGGATGGAAAACCTCCAATGAGGTGGATGCTAATTGCCCCAAACACAAGAGGGAAAATTCCTTTCCGACTGCAAATCTGGAATCAGAATAAATCCCTGGATCAATGTCCTATCTCCAGAACCCAGTGGCCATAACCTGTGATATTATATTTTTCTAGAAAGACATCCAGGCTCTTCTTGAACTTGGTGACTGACTCCACATCACAACCTCTTGTGGTCCAAGGCTCCATAGAGTCACTGCTCTTACAGCTCTTACCACTCAGCTGTGCTCAGAACTCACATTCATTTCAATGGGAGAGTCCTGAAAGTTTTTAAAAAATATGTTTTAGAATTTGTTCTGGATATAGTTTCAATCCCCCGGATATTTCAAAGGGCCTCACAGGATGCCCATGCAATTGTTATCTGGTATCAGAACACTAGCTTAATTATTTTTTTTTACATTGGAGAGCCAGGAATAGCCGACATCCTTCCAGCTTGAGGGGGGACCAAGTGTTTCCTAATTAATGTGAGTATGCAAGTTCCAGGAAAAGTCAGACAAACCTGGAGAATATGTGATTCGGTGTGATAACAGAGTTCAGGTGTATTGGACGCAATGATTTGGGAAAGTCAGAGTTTTCATACACGGAATCTTGTTTCGTGAATCTGGAGATTACTAATTCGTTTTCTGAGAAATGCAGTATAGAATTTCAGCCTTTGCCTGGTGATGAGTCAGATTCAGAGTCAGTATGGAAGACTCTGGATAATAATTGTGAAAATAACAAGATAAATCGTTATAAACTTATTTTTAATGTTTCAAAGGGCTTTATTGCAGATAGAAAAACACAAGGTATACAGATCGTCCATGAAACATTTATTGGAACAGGGGAAGTGGATTCTTGGGACAGCGGATGGCGGTTGCCTGTCCAGCTGTGGTCAGGGACATGAGAAACAAGATCAAGACACCAGGTTAACAGACATGGAAACGAAGGAGTCCAGACTAATGGGTGTGATGCTAGGAGGGACAGCAGGCTCGTAGCAGCAGGCAGGATACCAGGAACAATGGAGGGACAGCAGGCTTGTACCAGCAGGCAGGTCACCAGGAACAATGGAGGGACAGCAGGCTTGTACAAGCAGACAGGACACCAGGAACAATGGAGGAACAGCAGGCTTGTATGAGCAGACAGGACAATGGTTTAATGGAGGAACAGCAGACTTGTATGAGCAGACAGGACACCAGGAACAATAGAGGGACAGCAGGCTTGTATGACAACAGAACCAGAACAATGGAGGAACAGCAGGGGGGGGTTGATGAGCAAAAGGAGACCAGAAAAAGGAGGGACAGCAGGCTTGTAGAGCAACGGACCAAAGGTTTTTTTGGAGGGAACAGCAACTTGATTAGCAGACAACACCAGGAACAAAGAGGGCACAGGGTTGATAGAGACAGGCCCCCAGGGAACAATGGGGGACAGCAGGCTTTATTACAGACAGGGCACCAAAAATCGGACAGAGGGGGTATGGCAACAGGACAATGGTTTAATGGAGGACAGCAGGGTTGTATGACAAACAGGCAATGGTTTAATGGAGGGACAGCAGGCTTTATGACAACAGGACACCAGGGAACAATGAGGGACAGCAGGCTTTTACACAGCAGGAACCAGAATAAAGAGGGAAAAGCAGGCCCTTTTAGCAGCAAAAGAGACACCCGGAAAAATGGGGGACAGCAGGGTTTCAGCAGCAGACAGGACCCAGGAACAACGGAGGGAAAAGCAGCTTTTAGCAGAAAAGAGACACCAGGGAAAAATGGAGGGGCAGCAGGGTTTCAGCACAGACAACACCAGGAACAACGGAGGAACAGCAGGCTTGCAGCAGCAGACAGGACACGAGGAACAATGGAGGGTTGCAGGGTTGTAGCAGCAAACAGGACATTGGATCAGTGGAGGGCTTGTAGCAGCAGGCAGGGTAATGGTTCAACGGAAGGTTTCGGGTTTAGCACAGGAAACACCAAACAAAGGAGGGGCACAGGGTTGACATTTAGACAGGGAAAGGTCAGAATCAAAAGGGGGAAAAACAAAAACAGGTCACCAGAGCCAGGGAAACCTTTGGACCACAGGGCTTGAGACATTAGTGCAATGGACCCTAACTTACACATAAAATACTCAGACAAAGACGGAAGGCAGTAGATGGGTTTTTAAAGCTAACCAGGCAGACAGGGGGGGAAAAAACTGCCTTAATGGACAACAGAAAGATCAAATGGAAAGTTTCTGACACAGGACAGGCAGGGAACTTGCAGATCGTGATATTTAAGTTGGCAAAGAGGAGAAATTAAGAAACATTTACGAAAATTTAAAAAAATTTCAAATTTCATATGTGATAGATCAATCTCAATACAATCATGATGGGCCCTAAACAGACCAAGAATGATGACCTGCACACATATTTCAATTTCCAAAAAACTTTAGTATCTAAAAACTAAATATTAGAAGTTTACACAGACAGATATAAGTTCTTCCATAAACAGAAAAATCAATTGTTTAGAATGTGGATTCCCCTAAAGTTTTCCAAAATTTTGTTAATGAAACATTGTTAATAACAAATCAGACAAATGCTTAAAGGACAGCGCTTAAAGGGGTTGTCTCACTACCAAGATTCGCTTTTAGTATGTAGAGACCAGTAAATGAAGATGTTTTCCAGATATATTGCTTTGTTCATTTTTTTTTTGTTGAGGAGCTACAAATGATTTTATCACCTTCTGAGGGCCTTCAGGTTTCTCTAGTTACCTAAGTGTTTGCTTATTCTCCCTCTGCTGTTTGTCTTATCTGATAGCAGGGAGTGAGGTCATCACACAGGTCACAGCACAGAACTGGAGCCTGAGAGCTTGCGTGTTATCTGATCTTTTAGACAAAAAAACACTAATTACTACTGTTTACTTTAGCTCTGAAGATTCTTTGAATTGTTTATTTAATCTAGACTAATTAGCAAAAATCTAAATACATATGTTCATATACTAATTACTGACAGCTTGACCAGAAAGTGACAGGATGCATGAATGATAGAATGCTCCTGGCTCTATGAAACAGTGAGATGAGACAACCCCTTTAAGGAAACTAATCTGGTGCACTGCAAGTGACATGTCAACATACGAGATAGTTAATTAATAACAATTGGTGGAATCAGAGCACATTTGCTTTCATATCCATATTCAGAAGGACCTCTAAGGCTGTGATTCAGAATTAATAGTTAAGTAATTTGTTAATAAATTTAGATTCTGGTCGGCTGCCTTATTTGAGGCTGCAGACTTATTAAACGTTGCTTAAAATCTCAGCAACAACCATTTGTATAAATGGTAGAAATCATGTATAAAAAAAGAACAATAAAGTCAAATAAATTAATTCAGCTGAGTCTCATTAAAGTGCCACAAAAGAAGAATTTACATGGTAAAATCTATGTACAACGGAGGGCGGAGAGCATGCACCATGTCTTTTACACTATATCATTTCTGTACAAACAAATATAACTCTTATAGTTGATATAAAAAATTCTTCCACTTTGCAAAATAAAGTTATGGACATTCAGGAAGTTGATATTCCCATAATTAAGAAAAATTAAAAAGAAATTAAGTCACTACGATTCATAAATGATTCAGGAGGCTTTGTACGTGACCTACTGCTCCCTGTTCTAAGATGTGATGGGCAATTAGATCTCTTGTTGTGGTTTAAAAATAGGATGAGAATATTAATATATATGTAATTCTGATTATTTTATTGGTTTAAGAATACAGCGTGGAAAAGGTTACAGCTTAGTAAGGAACATTTGCGTACTATTGAGTAAGTGACAATGTCTATTGCAGTCTAAAGATAAGCTGGGGAACAGGAGTATGTGTGTATATATAATATATATATATATATATATATATATATATATATATATATATATATATATACTGAAGAGTAAAAGAGTAACAATATTTTGGGCTTTTGACCTTCAGGCTCCATATCTTCATCATCTTATAGACAATCATCTTAGTTATCTCACATTTTACCTGCAACTATTTAGCATTTGCTTAATTTTGCAGATTCTTGTCCTGCAACTGCACTGTTAGGGCATGTCCCCACAGCAGAGGACAAATACCGGTCGGATTATCTGACCGGTATTTGTCCTGTTTTAGTGCCGTCCCCACGGCCGCGGCCTTTCTCCGCGATGAGCGAGAAAAGCCCTCTCCCTTCACATTGACATGCACAGATTCGGTCCAAAAACCGGTCAGAAGAATGTGCATGTTCAATGTTTTCGGGCGGCTGGTGACTTGAAAAGCCGCCGGGCGGAAAACCCGTGCAGCGGGGACTGCTGCACGGGTTTTCCATAGAAGCCCCGTTTGTTTGTTTGCGGATGGTTTTTCAGACGGTCTGCAAAACCGCAAACAGTCTGAAAAACCGTCCGCAGACCCATGCAGTGGGGACATGCCCTTACTGTTTTGCTCCTAAAAATCAAAATTTTTAGTTTTATTATTAGTATTCTGTAAATCCATCGTTGGCTTTCAACAATATCTGAATCCTTTTGGACTCTGGATCAGATTCAAGCATGTCAAAATCTGATCCCAGGTCTCATCTACACTTTCACATTGTTGGTGCAGACTGGTCGACTCACTTGGGTATTAATACAACTTTTTCTTGTATTCTACCCACATAAGTTCAATTGGGTTGAGGTCTTGGGACTGTGCAGACCAATACAGAAACTCTACTTCATTGTCATTGAACCATTCCTTCTCCAACCTTCACGTCTTTTTCAGGTCGTTGTCCTGCTGGACACTTTATTGTCCTTTTCATCCCAATAGTACTTGAGTGTATGAAGTATCTCTTTTAGGATACTCACATGGAGCTCAGCATTGAGACCACCATCCATCCTGGTCGAGTCTACAACATCTGTAACTTTGAAACATCCTCTTATCCTCAGGCTTCTTCCCCCGAACCAAACAGTTCCTTCATCTCTCGCCCTGATCGCCCCTTCTCCCTTAGTTCTTCCCATTCCCCCCATCAGAGCCCGGTCTATTGACTTTCATCTCTCGCCCCATTCGCTCCTTCTTCCTTGGTTCTTCCCATTCCCCCCCATCAGAGTCCGGTCTATTGACTTCCAGCTCTCCCTCCGTTCGCCCCTCTTCCCCTGGATCTTCCCATTCCCCCCATCAGAGCCCTGTCTATTGACTTCCATCTCTCGCTCCATTCGCCCCTTTTCCCTTGGTTCTTCCCATTCCTCCCATCAGAGCCCAGACCTTTGACATTAATCTCTCGCTCCGTTCACGCCTTCTCCCTTGGTTCTTCCCATTCCTCACACCAGAGCCCCATCTTTTGACTTTCATCTCTCGCTTCGTTCGCCCCTTCTCCCTTGGTTCTTCCCATTACCCCCATCAGAGCCCGGTCTATTGACTTTCATCTCTTCGCTCCCGTTTCTTCCATTTTTCGTCCTTTTCTGTAAACTGTTTGCCGACGCTTCTTATGATGAGATTGAAGTCGCGGCTCCTTCCCCTTTTTTTCGGGCCATCATTGCAGACCTGCGTAATGCGTCTGGTGCTTGCATGGACATCTGTGATCTCTTATGAAGCCTGCGAGCCGCCTCCACTGTTGTGTCTTAGCGTCAGAACTGATCGACCTTGTGATGAGCAACTTGTTGGCTCAGATATTTCCCCTGGATGTCACCTTTTGGCTTTGGATGGTCTTCATGCCATATCCTTCCCGCTGTCAGGGCCTCACATGTTGCAGTTCAGCAATTTTCTTGGCCCAGAGACGCTATCGATGAGCTGGATGATGCTGCTTCTCTCCTCTTGGGAAATCTTCTTCATGGCTGCTCGAACCAGTGACCTTTTGCTTGGAAATCAACCTAATAATGCATTGAGCTATTAGGGAAGGTGAGATCTCCAAGATGATTGTCTATAAAATGATGGTAGCCTCACATTCAAAACCTTAGTGGATGGTGAGATATGGAGCTTGAAAGTCAATAGTTCAAAACATTGTTATACTTTGGCTTGTCAGTGTAAACCAGAAAATCTTATTCCCATGTTTCTCACACAAAAAACCTCTTATACTCACATTCGACCTTATTTTAATTGACAATGATACCAACATTATTGTAAATAAGAGTATTCAGAGGGGGCACCCCTCAAGAGCCTTCTCATAGAGTTAATAGTACTGAGGTTTTCCCATTGCACTGATCTGGCCTTAAAAAAAGTCATGTTCCTCTCAATGAGATAAAGGAACTAAACTTTATCTTTCTATTGAGTTCTCTTACCTTGGCACCGGATAAATTCTATAACTACAGTGTATTGTGAATATTTGATAACTTGAACTAAAATGAATATTTTCTGATGGACGCTCGTAATAATTCTAGAACTTATTGCACAGGGAAGATGTCTACGATGTATGACAATGGTTCCATTGACATTGGAAGAGTTTTCTAGCCGAGGAGATGGAGGTGAGTTCAGATTCTGGCAATTCTGCCACGTCCTTCAGTGATTTCCTCTAAAACTTCTAAATTGCTCCCATATAGACTTCAAGGTAGTGTATCTGTAGCAAACACACTGGACATCTTCAAGGAAATGTCATTGGGGCGACCTTCCTTGGGTTGAAGTGTTGACGGAAGCTTTCACGTATTTGTTTACTTTTACTGCTGTAAATGAGTGGTTGACATGGTGGAAGAAACAGGTACCCACCGGAGAGGAGGTTCACTACAATTACAGATACATTTGGATTAAATCTACGCGCTAAAGATGAAGCGATCACTGGGATGTAGAATATACAGACGGCACACAGATGGGACACACACGTGTTGAATAACTTAGACTGCTCCGTTTTAGAGGTGACAAAAATGACGGCTCGGATGATCAAGACGTAGGAGATCACAATAAGAAACAGGTCTAAAAAATAATTGCTAATCAGAAAAAAGCCAAACATGATGTTGTAGGTATTGGAGCCATCACAGGCCAAAATAAACACGTCCTGGTGCAAACAGTATGGTCGTAAAAGGACATTCCCCTTACAGTATGGAAGGAACTGGACAGTGCTGGCTGTTGGTATGTGCATGAAGGTCCCTCTGATGACCGCATTGAAAAGATCTTTGATCACAAACTGATTTGTTAACATTATTGGATATCTCAGAGGGTGCAAATAGCAACAAATCGGTCAAAGCCATGCAACCAAGAGCGAAGACTCCATGATGATGATACATGAAAGCAGAAGTAACGTAAGAGACAAACCTGAGATTAAATGTTATCTGGTGGAACAAGAGACTCCAAGCATGAGGCACGTGGACAGCAAACGATGATGTCCCATAATGCCACATGGACAAAACAGGAACATTGGTATGGACCTAAGTCATATTATCCACTTAGGATAGACTGTTCCCCAGTAATGAATGGAAAAACATTAAAACAATAGGAAAAGATTCCAAGATAGATAGAGCTCCAATCCTTGGCAGACCCGTAGCAAGGAAAGTGGCGGAAACAGCTCCAAGCATTATGATAATCTGAAGGCAACCATCTAAGGTTGGGCTAAAAGATGAAATCTGAGTCAGATAGTTCCAAAAAGTTCAATATAAGAGCGATCACACTATGGAACCTCTATGGTAAGATCAGTTACACTATGAGTCAATACATAAAGGCTTCACACTATGGAGCCTCTGCTATAAGAGAGGTCACACTATGGAGCCTCTACTGTAAGAGCAGACACACTATGGAGCCTCTACTATAAGAGTGGTCACACTATGGAGTCTCTTGAATAAGAATGGTCTCTATATGTAGCCTTTAACTATTAGAGTGCTCAAACTAAGGAGCCCCTACTATAAGAGCGATCACTAAATGGTGTCTATATTTTAAGAGCGGTCACACTATGGAGCATCTACTGTAAGGCGGTCAAAATCTGGATACTCTACTGTAAGAGCCTTCAAACTTCAAACATCCACAATGAGAGCAGTAATACTATGGAACCTCTACTGTAATAGCAGTCAAACAATGGAGGCTCTACTATAACAGCAGTCACACCATGCAGCCTCTAATATATAGAATTGGTCAACTATAAAGCCCAACTGTAAGATCATCAAACTATGTCCATCTACGATAAGAGCAGTCATACTGTGACCTCCTTCTTAAAGAGCGGTCACACTATGGAGCCTCTACTGTAAGAGCGGTCACAACGGGGTTATTGTTGGTTATAGGCTGCTGAAGAGATCGGTTTTCAGGTTACCTCTGAGGCTGGTGAGAGTGTAGGAGAGTCTGAGATGTTGGGGCAGTAAGGTCCAGAGAAAGGGGGAAGCACGGGAGAAGTCTTGGAGATGGTTATGGGAGGAGCTGATAAGAAGAGCAAGAAGAATGTCCTGTAGAGCGAGTTGCGTGAGGGTAGATATCTGGAGATTAAGGCAAGAGATGAATGGAGAGAGGTTAAGAGCGTGTAGTCATGGTTAGGTAACTTGAACTGAATTTGCTGGCAAATGGCGGCATGAAGGGATGTGGCAGAAGGGGAGAGCAAGAGTAACGAGGAGAGAGGTGGATAAAACGGTGCAGAATTAAGGTGATGTAGGGGAGCGAGGGTGCTAGCTGGGAGGCAACACAAAGATGATGTTGCAATAGTCTAGCGAGATGACGAGAGCGTGGGTACCAGCATTTGGTGCTTTCAAAGTTAAGGATAGCGATTCGAGATATTATTCAAGGATGGCAGCAGAGGTGATGGTTTGGATGTGTGGTTTGAAGGACAGGTTGGAGTCAAAGATTATCTCAAGGCAGAGAATTTATGAAGCCAGTGAGAGAGTGTAGCCATTAACTGTGATAGAGAGATTGGATGGGGGGCTGGAGTGGGACGGTGGGAAGATGATGAATTTAGTTTTCTCCACGTTTAGTTTCAGGAAAAGAAGAAGGATGAAAGACAGTCTGGTATCCGCGAGAGAAGAGAGGTGACATCTTGGTCATAGATGTAGAGTTGGGTATCGTGCAGCTACAGGTGTAGTGAAAGGCCATTGATGCTAATTAGCTGACCAGACCCAGATGGAATGAAAAGAGTCGTGGCTCAGCAAGCCCCTGGGGACACCACGGAGGAGGCAGGAGAGGAGTGGTGTGATGAAAGACGTTGAATGTTCTATCGGTGAGGTACAAAGAGATCCAAGAGAGAGCCAAGTCTATGATGCCGAAGGAGGAGAGGATGTGTAGGAGGAGTGAATGATTGATGGTGTCAAAGGCAGAGGACAGGTCAAAGAGGAGAAGCACAGAGTATTGGCCTGAGGCTTTGGCAGTTGCTAGGTCGTTGGTGACATTGGTTTAGGGCGTTTCTGTAAGTGGTGGGGTTGAAAGCCCATTTGCAAGAGGTCAAGAGAGTTGGTGGAGAGATGAGAGGACAGTTGAAGACAGACATGCTGTTCAAGGAGTTTAGAGGCGAACAGAAGTAGAGAGATGGAGGGATAGTTGAACAAACAAGAGGGATCAAGAGATGGTTTCTTAAGGATGGGGTTGATGGCCACGTGTTTAAAGGAGGAAGGGAAGATGCCAGAGGTTAATGATAGGTGAAAGAGATGGGCGAGGGCTGGGATGATAACAGCGCTAAGGTCAGGGATGAGGTGGGATGGCAGTTGGTCAAGACTACAGGTGGTGGTTGGATTTAGACAGTAGAGGCGAAAGCTTTCATGAGTACGCAGTAAAGAACAAGGTGAAGTATGATGAGCAGCTTGTAGAGGTGGACTGTGGGACAGCTGCAGGATACACGTAGGTGGATGGGACTGTGGGATGAAGCTTTGTCTGATGAGATTGTTCTTATTTAAGAAGTGGCAAAATCATCTGCTGAGAGGAGAGATGGGGAGGGGGTGCTGGTGGACGGAAGAGAGCGTTGAAGGAAAATCCTGTTTGGCGGTGGTGAGTGCAGATTTAAATGTGTGTAATGATTGTTTGTATTAGGTGAGGTCCTCAGTGGAGCAGTTTTCTTCCAGCGCGTTCAG
>JAODAL010035878.1:0-42417 GCA_025379985.1 Phyllomedusa bahiana
GCCCCCCCCCCCCCCGTCCCACCCCCGTGAATTTACAGTGGTGATTTGCTTTAAAATTCTCTAGCTAACTACATAAAATGTTCAAATCCCTAATCTAACTAAATTGGAAGGATCACAGCTAAAAGAAGATGTTTCTCTGTGCATAAAAAGACTAATTTACCTGAGCAGTTTCGACACAGGCAGAACGCAGTAAATATCCCTATGAGACGATGAGAGACACTGAGGCAGAAACAGGAAACGCTGTTCTTATGTAAAACGAGGTCATGTGATTTTTCCAGCCAATCGCAACCATACACATCCCAGTCATGACGTCGCACACACCTCACCCTGCTCTATTCTGTATTCTGATTTGCTGGCCGCCAAAATTACAAGAAGCGCCGAAAAAGGCGCGATCTTAATAGATGATGCACAGATTTTAACCTTAATTATCGCATGATCTGGAAATTTCGATCACCATAAAAACCTTGCCGATTTCAACTTTGTCGATAAAAATCGCTCAACACTAATCAGGCGCATTATACACTGAAAATGAGACTCGACAATTCACTTCAACACGCCTTCCTTCATACATGTCGCCCTTAGAGTTGACCATATATTCACCTGATCACCAATGGGTCGATCCTCTGATATAAAGCTTATTATGACGGCTCTTTATGGTCAACCATGCAATGCATACATTTGCCAAGCCTCTAAGAATAGGAGTTATTATATTTCCTGCTCCATCTAATAGAGGACGATCCCTGGCAAGTGTTTCCTATTTATGATGCCCCTAAGCCCTGATAGGGGATACGGAAAAGGGTTGCCTATGTGAGACATCTCCTTTTACCAACAATAGTCTTTAATGTGAAGAGAAAATGCATGTTAATGTCATATTTTCCTTGCTCTAATTAAAAATGTTACTTATTTTTTAATTTTATTGCTACATATATATTTAGGAGAAAGTAAAATAATGTAAGTCAAGTTAAGTGACATTTGGCAAAGAACATGTTTCACTTAACCTGCTCCTTGAACTAAGGAAGTTTTTTTTTTTTTTTTGAAAGAATTATACTCTATGTCTTATTGCCAGAGCAAACATGAATGAATGATGAATAACAGATTTCACATAGGTTTATAAATAGGATGGATGGGAGGCAGAGTAAAGACCAGATTCTTCCATCTTGAACATTTGAGCTTTTTCAATGCATATATGTTTCAGAATTTAAATCCCCTTTTTGATTGGTGAAACGTATATTTTTCTGGAAAAACACTTTTTTTCTGATATTTCTTTCATGTTTTTTTCCTGTGTGTTTTTTTTTTTCTTTTTTAACATAAAACTGTTATCACATTTTCTTTCTTTCAGCTTGGGTTTTTTCTGCTAAAAAAAGTCCTGAGTAATTACCATTATGACCACTTCCTACTTTCAGTGTTGGCATCGCATAGCTCGTGAAAGAAGTGTGGTGGGAATATAAGGTGTGTAATAGGCTGTCTGCATGCATATCCCTCATTGCTGTCATGGGTGAAGGGGGCAATTTATCCAAGTTGCTAAAAGGAATGATTATTACCTTTAGTGCCAAGGGTGGCCGAATTTCTGAAACCGATGAGTTTGTAAACTCTTTGCATGATGCTGTGGTGAGAGTGTATACTGAATGGACAAATTGCATAGAAGCAATATGGAAACTGTGGAGCACCATGTGATGTGAGAGGTGAACGCTGACTACGAAGGTGCGTGAGGTCGGACTGACATGCTACAGTAGAGCAGCTCACCGCCACAGTGAGCTAGGGGGCTACCAGATGTGTGTCTAAAATAACAGTTCAGTCTGTGTATGGAGCTCCAAAGCAGACGGATGGTCACTGCACCTTTGCTAACTAATTTGCAGTAGAGATAGAAGCAGCCAGTGATTGTATCCTCAGCAAAAGAAAAGACCATTGACCTTGCAAATGCTCATAGCACAGAACTCATTGGATGAGTCCCTCATGTTCTTTATAAGGACACATGGTTTTTCTAAGCTCTAAATTCCAACATTGCGACAAAGGACAAGAACCTGTAAGCAAATAAGATCTACTCCAATTGGACTTGAAAATACATGAAAAAGTCACAGCTTCTCAGTTTGTAATCTGGTTTCAACTCCTGAAGATGTAATCTTAATTGATTACAAAGCAGATATTTCATTAAATACAACATGCTGTGGTTTGCGGTATCTGCAGATTCATAATAGTCAACTTCCTAGGACTGCACTTGTACACTGCTCAAATCCTGTTCACTGTTTCTTCTGAAGTCTTTGGAAAGCCAGGACTTTTCCATTAAGTGGTGGTTTCTAACTGCTTACCCAAAGAGAGATGAAGTTTCTATGTGGAGAACATTTACCAAATTTATTTTGTACGTTTTGCTGTACTGACAAAACAGATCCAGTTCTTAAAAAATTCTAACAAACTAAAAGCTTTTTCTTGATTTTATATCCCCATGTTATTACACACTATGTAAACTATTTTTACATATTGCTCTTGAAAATGAAAGCTGTGCTATGATTGGCTGCTTTGGGCAACTATACTCACTCTCCAGGCAATAAACACACACTTTCATAGATATGCCTATGAAATGCTTTGGTGCAATATTCTCCATTGGACATCAGCCCAGAGTACCAAGGCAATGGCCTCCGTTGATTGACACCTTTACTTCCTGCAGAAGGGTACCCACGAACCTTATTTATGGTACATCAAACTAAAAAAAATAAATAGGTGTAAATAGTTACAGTAGAAAAATATTTCTCAGAATTGTAACTTCAAATGACGCCTCTTTTCGTTCTTTGCACAGCTTTTGAAAAACTCCATGCCATTAGGTGACAACAGAAATTCCGTTCTCTTTCTTCTACATTAGAGCTTATTTACATGTATGGGCTTACGTACGGAAAATGTCTAGCAGCATTTTTTTCCTGTATCAACACATAAAATAATCATCTGAACAGCTCCCTATTAAAAGCTATGGTCTAATGCCTTTCATACAAGGGGTTACCTGCATGAGATGTTCACACAGCTCGTTTCTTGTTTTTGTAATTAACTCGGACAACCACTCCGACTGGGGGAAGGACTACAAACAAGTTTTGTTTTTAAACACTGTGGCAGAGTGACCATAGGTGGTCGCATGGTGCTGCCACTAGTTGGCGTACAGCAGGAGACCGTCTGCAGACGTGCCACCGAATGCCAGGTTTCGGTGGGGGAAGGCAACCATTTAGCGTCAGTAACCCTAGGTTACTGACAAATGTAGTTAGTATGGCTGCTATGCGGCTAGTGATGGGTTGTCTTTCCTGGGACGGTCATAGCGTTGGGTGGGAGGCCGTCCCCACGTTCCAGGCCCAGTTTTGGGCCAATCCCTGGATGGCTATAAGAGGCCTCCTACTACAGGTAATCAGAGGGTGTGGTTTGCTGCCAGGAGCTGGAGCAGCAGAAGAGCTAAGGAGAGGGCTCTTACCCCAAGGCTTGAGGCAAGCAGGTGGCTGCCTTCAGGAAGCCGGACCCAGCAGTGGCTGGTAAGAGTGTTTGTGGCGCTGGCAGTAGGTCAAGTCCACAGTTAGTGAGGGACTCACTTTATGTTTAGTTAGTGGCAAGATGACCAAGGTTTTGATTTGGTTTTGTTGCTGAATGACTGTAAACCTGTGCCGAAATAAAACAGGCTGTGGCCAGAAGAAGAAGCCTTTGTTGGTGTGCCATTCCACTTACCAAAGTGGTGATCCCTGAGCTTAGTACCCCCAGGATGGTCCAAGATGGCGTCAAGACACAAGTGAGGTGTCACAACACATTGAGGTATTGCGGTTGGTATGCTGTGAACAAGAACATATATTGCTCGAAACGCATAACCGTAGTCTGTAACCTACACGTTACCCAATGTTTTTACTCATGGATATGTAAATAAATGAACATCTGTACTCTGCTGGTTTCTATACTTTTTGGTGTGAAGGATTACTGCTATACCAGTAAGACTGTCTTTGTTGCCCATAGCAACCAATCAGAGCTCAGCTTTTTTTCATATAGAGCTCTGGAACAATAAATGACTGCTGATTGGTGGCTATGGGCAACAAAGACAGACTTACTGCTAGATACTTTTCATGCATAAAGCCCATAGTATTTTCCTAGGGAGTATTGCATGACCTGTAAGTCTTAATTGTTTAGAAAGAGCTCAGATAGTGCTATTACTTTGTACACATCTAACATTCAAAACGTGTAAGCCATGTGATCCTACACAATTAAGTTTTTAAGCAGATGATGGAGTAAAGCATGGAATGAAGCATGATTTTTAATGAAACGAACTTGATAGGTGGTGATCTGACATTTTCTATCTATTTTGTTATACCTTCATGGTGTTCTCCTAAGGCCATGTTCACACGACTTAATTGTGGGGCGTAATTACGCCCCGCAATTATGCCGTGTGGACGGGGGCGGGAGCGGGGGACCCGCACCTCGCTGGCCCATACACTATCATTACTAGCGGCGCGTATACGCCGCAAGTAAATGACCTGTCACTTATCTCCCCCCGCGGCGGATACGCCGAGCGGGGAGAGGTGGCGTAATCCATAGTTCTCTATGAGAACTGTGGATTACCGTGACTGGGCCGTATTTCAGCCCGTAATTCGCGCAGTACGCCGTGAATTATGGGCTGAAATATGTGCCCAAATAAGCCGTGTGAACATGGCCTAAGGTGAAAAATTACCACCCTAGAGCATCATGCTTGAAGGTTATGAGATGAACCAATACCTTCTGTTTTCTGCTATTAGTCTCCTCCTTTGCCTCTTCATCTTTCACAGCTGAATCAGTTTTAAAGGAACAATACAATCAAAAATTTGTTTTGCATATTGACAAGCAATATATGACTATTTAAATAGATTTTTTTTAATTGGGTGTTTTTTATATAATTTTTTAAAGTCCTCCTATGTACATTACTCTCTCTGACTTCCCTTCTGTGAGCTGTAATAGCACAGCAGTGCTGTTTGCTTGATGGTCCTTCTTTCTACCTGGCTCTGAAAAGTGTAAATATTATCAGCAAGAACTCGATAAGTATGAAGAAATCCCCTATCTCCAGTGCAGAAAAATATTACCCCAATATCCTTTCATGCATTGCTTGTGGTCTAGTGTAATCTTATCTATTCATATGCAGAGAACAATAGTGCAATCACTATGTTATTACCCATTATTTGTAAATAGACTATATAGAGATTGAACCATATAGGAAGTAAAGTGAGATTAGTCAGTCATACCATACAAAAGTAATCTCACAGTTAGAGAAGGGCAGTATTTTATATGTATTTTTTATTTTCATAAGACTGACAAATAAAGCAAAAATATTTCCAGCAATATTGGTTTTAGCAAAAATCCTCAATTCTGATGACAGTGTCCCTTAAGCGCAGAATGACTGCAGTCAATATAATACTTAAAGAAAAAATACACAACTGTGTATACATTACTACTATTTCCTTAAAATTTCCAGTCTAATGTGTTTTTCAAATAACAAATGGACACAAATCAATTCTAACAATTTCTGCACAGAGGTATAGAATAGCTTGGTACCATATAAATCAATAAAATAAATAAATAAATAAATATATGATTTTCTGTATATGCCAAAAAAGGAAGTATATGCTATAAAATGTAAATGTTTTCATCACTTTTTCAGCTTTAAATGTGGCATGTACCACCATTTTATATAAAAACATGAAATAAACCAAGATTTGCAATCATTCACTGCAATTTTTTTCCCTAAAATCTAAGAAAGTATTAACTAAGATTACTCTTGGTGTGGTTTTATGCCCCCATTGCAAGATTAGTTAACCAGCGTGTTCACACATTATCAATCAAATCAAGGCACTTGAGACATAAACATTTCTGATGTAACTAAAGACTCCTCTGACTTTGATATGTTAAGCACCAAAGCCTATTTGTACTAGAAAAATAAACTAGTAGCATTAGTTATGTAATAAGGTC
Source organism: Phyllomedusa bahiana (assembly GCA_025379985.1). Lineage (NCBI taxonomy): Eukaryota > Metazoa > Chordata > Amphibia > Anura > Hylidae > Phyllomedusa > Phyllomedusa bahiana. The sequence goes on from JAODAL010035878.1 coordinate 5,950, forward strand.
ATGTGGCTGCTAAAATCTGTCCTTGATATCCAAATGTAGCTAACACCAATGATTAAAAAGGCAAAGGGAAAGCAAAAAAAATCTTAAAAGCAAATCTTCCCATCTATTGTGAAGACTCACAGCTGACACAAATGTTGTGTATATGATGGACAAGATTACCCCAGCATCGAAAATTTCATTTGGAAGAAGAATACATCAACTCCAGATGTTAACCTGGATGACATAGCATAAAATCTGTTGTTTCCTTTGTAGCTAAAAGTTGCCTATTCAGACATTTTAATAGTATAGTGGGCTGTGCCTAGTGTTTTCTGCTGCCTGTGGCAAACAGTAAAAGTTGCTTAACCAAGACAAAAAGAACATGGTAAGAAGAGTTTCCTAAAAAGGGATTTTTCAGCTCATACGTTTATCTTGCTATAGGATAATAAGCATTGGGTTCTTTGTAACTGAGCCAGTAAACGAGAACAGGAGGAAAATAATGGAGCAGGGACTATGTACATACAACAATCTCTATACAAGCTTAGGGGACATATAAAAATATCTATGTCTACTATAAAGTAGAACCAAGATTTGCTATGCATGTGTCTCCATATTTGTTTTTCCTCTTTAGTTTCTGCTAACTTAGAGGAAGTTGAGGATTCTGGGCCACTGAAGCAGGGCCGTATTTCCCCCCCTAGGCACCCGTGGGCACGTGCCCAGGGCGGCACCTCCTAGGGGGCGGCACGGCCGGCAGCAGGAGTTAATTTTTTTAACTTTCTTTTTTTGTGTCCACGATGCTGCCTGTGTCTTCAGTGGCACAGTGCGCTACTGGGAAAGGAGGGGGACAGCGTTGCCCCTCCCACTCTCCTCAACAGCGCCCGCCCGCCACTGAAGAGCGGAAGACTGCCGGCCGGCCGGGGAGAGAGAGAGGAGCAAAGCTGCCCACTCCCACTCCTCAGCAGCGCACGGACGGCAATGAAGAGCAGAAGACTGAGGCTTCCTGCTCTTCAGGACAGGTAAGTGAATCGGAGGGGGAGGGGGGGGTGCAAGGGAGAACATGGGGAGTTAAGGAGGGGAGGGGGGGCAGAAGAGAACATGGGGGTTAAGGAGGGGGAGGGGGCAGGAGAGAACATGGGGGGGTTAAGGGGGAGAACATGGGGGGGGTTAAGGAGGGGGAGGGGGAGCAGGAGAGAACATGGGGGGGTTAAGGAGGGGGAGGGGGGCAGGAGAGAACATGGGGGGTTAAGGAGGGGGAGGGGGCAGGAGAGAACATGGGGGGGTTAAGGAGGGGGAGGGGGGCAGGAGAGAACATGGGGGGGTTAAGGAGGGGGAGGGGGCAGGAGAGAACATGGGGGGGGTTAAGGAGGGGAGGGGGGCAGGAGAGAACATGGGGGGTTAGGGAGGGGGGCAGGAGAGAACATGGGGGGTTAAGGAGGGGGAGGGGGGCAGGAGAGAACATGGGGGGTTAAGGAGGGGGAGGGGGGCAGGAGAGAACATGGGGGTTAAGGAGGGGGGGCAGGAGAGAACATGGGGTTAGGGAGGGGGAGGGGGCAGGAGAGAACATGGGGGGTTAAGGAAGGGGAGGGGGGCAGGAGAGAACATGAGGGGAGTTAAGGAGGGGATGGGGGCAGGAGAGAACAGGGGTTAAGGAGGGGGCAGGGGAGAACATGGGGTGGTTAAGGAGGGGGGGAGGGGCAGGAGAGAGCATGGTGGGGTTAAGAATGGTTGGGGAGGGAGGCAGGGGAGAACATGGGGGGGGTTAAGAATGGTTGGGGAGGGAGGCAGGGGAGAAAATGGGGGGTTAAGAATGGTGGGGGAGGGGACAGGGGAGAAAATGGGGGGGTTAAGAATGGTGGGGGAGGGGGCAGGGAAGCATGGGTTAAAGAATGGTGGGAGGAGGGGGCAGGGGAGCATGGGGAGTTAAGAATGAGGGGGCAGGGGAGCATTGGAGGGTTAAGAATGGTGGTGGGAGGGGGCAGGGAAGCATTGGGGGGCTAAGAATGGTGGGGGGAGGGGGCAAGGGAGCATTGGGAGGGTTTAAGAATGGTGGGGGCAGGCGAGCATTGGGGGATTAAGCATGGTGGGGGGAGGGGGCAGGGAGAATTTGGGGGGTTTAAGAATGGTGGGGGGAGGAGGCAGGGGAGCATTGGTACTTGACCCCACCACTCAACCCCCTCTCTCTCCCTGACCCCTTTCCCACACACCCCTCCTTCGATCCTGACCCCCCACACTGTTTCCCTCCCTTCCCCAAGCGCTACTCAGCTTTCCCACATACTGGATAGACTATCCAGCATCCAGGAAAGCTGAGTGGCATCCATCCCCCACAGCAGCCACTCAGCTTTCCTGGGCGCCTGCTGTGATCCATGCCACCCAGATTTCCCAGCTGCTGAATAATCGATTCAGTATGTGGGAAAGCTGGGTGACATCCCTCCACACCAGGCATCCAAGAAAGCTAGGTGCTTGATGTGGGGGATGGGTGCTTGAACACCTGCTGTAAGGATGTCGCCCAGCTTTCCAAGGCATTAAATAGGCTATTTAGCATCCCAGAAAACTGGGTGACACTCATCCTCCACAGCGGGCACCCAGCTTTCCTGGATGCCTGCTGTAAGGATGCCACCCAGCTTTCTAAGCACTGAATAGGCTATTCTTCATCCCGGAAAGCTGGGTGACATCCCCACAGCAGGCGTCCAGGAAAGCTGAGTGATGTCCCATTTGTAGGATTGTTGTTTTTTTTACAGGTTTCCCTTTTGGACTACGACAGATGCGGTGGACTACGTCGGAGAGCGTTGCGCCTATTTCTTTAATAAAATGGTTAACGAGGGCGGTGTTGGGGAGTGTTTATTTAAATAAAGTGTTTTCTTTTTCTTTGTGTTTTTTTTTCATTTTATTTCAGTGATAGTAGTGGCGGTATCTGACTGACGCCTCTCCATTACTATCGCTTGGGCTTGGTGTCAGGCAACAGTGTTTCTTGTTGCCCATGGCTGACACTAACCCCCTGTCACTATTACCCCAGTACCCAATGCACCAGGGGTACTGGGAAGAGCCGGTAACCATCTGGAGCGGACCCTCTAATGTGATGCTTCTGGAGCAGCTGCAGGATGGTATTTTTAGAATGGGAAGTTACCAGTATCGATGGTTCTTCCCATTCTGATAGTATCAGGCTGCCGCTGTCGGTTTTACCCTAGCTGGTTATGGAAATTGGGGGGGACCCATGTCATTTTTTTTCTGAAACTTTATTTATTTAGTGAGAATCTGCACACGGGCATCCACTGTAATCATTACAGGAGGTGCCAACTGTAGGATTCTCAATAAATAAATTATTTTTGGAAAAAAAACGACGTGAGGTCCCTCCTAATTTCCATAACCAGCCAAGGTAAAACCAACAGCTGCAGCCTGATACTATCAGAATGGGAAGGTCCATCAATACTGGTCCCTTCCTATTCTAAAAATACCAGCCTGCAGCCTCCCCAGAAGCAGACCCTCCCATAAGAGGTTCCACTTCTGATGGTTACCCAGCTTTTCCCGGTACCCCTGGTGCGTTTGGTATTGAGGTAATAGGGATACGGGGTTAGTGTTGGCCTTGGAGTGACAAAAACTGCCGCTGGCTGACACCAAGCCCAAGCAATAGTAATGGAAAAGCATCTGTCAGATACCGCCATTACTAAAACTGGAATTAAATGAAAAAAACACACCGAAACAGAAAAAAACACTTTATTTAAATAAACACTCCCCGACACCCACCCTCGTTAACCATTTTATTAAAGAAATGGATCAAACGCTGCTAGGACGTAGTGCAGTGAATCTAACATAGGCCAAAGTGAAAACTGTATGAAAATAAAAACGCTACAAAAAAATGATAGTACTAAACTCCACCTCCTGCACCCCCTGAAGATCATGCCCACGGCTGATTTTCTGGGGCTGCAGGGGACGGAGTTTAAGCTGCATAATATGATTCTGAAGGGTACTGACCATAACCGCAGCACAATCATCAAGGGGATGGTCCTCCTCACCTTCACCTATCACTCCCTACCACCTCCAATGATTACCCTATAGCCCCCTCATCTCCACCTATCACCCCATAACCTCCTCACCTCCACCTATCACTCCCTACCACCTCCAATGATTACCCTATAGCCCCCTCATCTCCACCTATCACCCCATAACCTCCTCACCTCCACCTATCACTCCCTACCACCTCCAATTATTATCCTATAGCCCTCTCATCTCCACCTATCACCCCATAACCTCCTCACCTCCACCTATCACTCCCTACCACCTCCAGTTATTACCCTATAGCCCCCTCATCTCCACCTATCACCCCATAACCTCCTCACCTCCACCTATCACTCCCTACCACCTCCACTGATTACTCAATAGCCCTCTCACCTCCACCTATCATCCCATAGCCCCCTCACCTCCTCCAATCACTCCCTACTACCTAAACCTATCACCCCATAACCTCCCCACCTATCATGCCATGTAGAGTTTGTTCAGAGGTGAGCACAGGTGGTGGAAAAGGCTGCTTTTCTCCGGATGGAAGAATGTGCATGCAGAATGGTTTTTGGGTGGCCCGCGGGTGGAAAAACGGCTGTGTGGAAATCCCGTGCAGTGGGGACTGCGGCACGGGTTGTCCAGAGGAGCCCATTGTGCATGTCCCCATACTATGGGGACATGCCCTTAGAATATGAGCCGCTGTGTATGTGTTTGAGATATGTATTAGTTTAGTAGGTTTCTATTTAAGGGGTCTGGTCTGGGGTCTGTATTTAGTAAGAGAAAAAGACTAAAATATTCAGCATCTCCAAACAAGGTGCACATTGCCATGGCTGCAATACTAATGCAAACACACAAAGCAAAAACAGCAGCACACTGGAAATGCTAAGATTAGAGATGGGCGAATTTCCCGAAATTCGTTTCGTTCGCTTCGCCGAATTTCTCGGCAAAAAATAACTTCGTTCCGAATTACTTCGGCACGAATCACGTTAACAAACAGCTATTTCCAGGCTGCACAGAGCCTGCTGGGTGCTGTAGAACATTGTGCCATACTTAAATATGCAGAGAGAGCTTGGTTTGGTCTTCATACAATGTTGTGTTTTAGTATGACACGCACATGACTGCCTCCGCTCTTTGAATCGCTTCACTATAAAATTCCCTGGGCACTTAAGAGGGCAAAACTGACCAAAAAACTCAAGCGGGAATGTTGCCTGATAAAGTCATGCCAGAGAAAGCTTGAAAAAAACAAGCTGAGATCTCAGGTGGCAACTTTAGTGCCCAGAGTGTGGAGGTGACGGCGCTAGCAACAGCAGCATTATGTCAGACAGTGGCACAATGACATTCTGGAGGTGGAAAAAAACAGGAGTAGGCCACAGAGTGGGACAATGACACAGTGTGGAGGTCACGGCAGCACCCAGCATGAGGTCAGACAGTGGCAACAATACAGAGTGTGTAGGTCACGGCATCAGCCACAGCAGCAGCATGAGGTCAGACAGGGGACAAGGACACCGTGTGTAGGTCACACCGGCAGCCACAGCAGCAGCATGAGGTCAGACAGTGGCACAATGACACAGTTGGAGGTCACGGCAGCAGCCACAGCAGCAGCATGAGGTCCGACAGTGGCACAATGACACAATGTGTAGTCACGGCAGCAGCAGCATGAGGTAGGCAGTGGCCAATGACATTCTGGAGGGTGGCAAAAAACAGGATTTAGGCCACAGAGTGGGACAATGACACAGTGTGTAGGTCACAGCAGCAGCCACAGCAGCTGCATGAGGTCAGACAGTGGCACAATGACACAGTGTGTAGGTCACGGCAGCAGCCACAGCAGCAGCATGAGGTCAGACAGTGGCACAATGACACAGTGTGTAGGTCACAGCAGCAGCAGCATGAGGTCAGGCGTGGCACAATGACATTTTGGAGGTGGCAAAAACAGGAGTAGGCCCAGAGTGGGACAATGACACAGTGTGGAGGTCCGGCAGCAGCCCACAGCAGCAGCATGAGGTCGACAGGTGGCACAAGGGACACAGTGTGGAGGTCACGGCAGCAGCCACAGAAGCAGCATGAGGTCAGGCAGTGGCCAATGACATTCTGGAGGTGGCAAAAACAGAGTAGGCCACAGAGTGGGACAATGACACAGTGTGGAGGTCATGGCAGCAGCCACAGCACCCAGCTTTGAGGTCAGACAGTGGCACAATGACAGAGTGTGGAGGGGGGTGGCAATACCAGTCCGGGTAAAGATGGTTGGTGGCAGATGGAAAAAATGTCAGCAGATGTGTGGCATCAGGCGGGTGGCTGCATCAGAATAGTGGCTGAGGCAGGCAGTTTGAACCCAGCCCTCATTTCTCACAGTTTGGGTGAGGCGTCATGGCTGATGTAGTCTGACGCCAAAGGGCATTGGTGTGTGGAAATCCTGGCGATCCACGCCTGATTCTTTCTTGACAAAGGTCAGTCGTTCCACTTTTCCCCGTGGACAAGCGGGTTCCCCTTGGGGGTAACGATGGCCCAGCCGCACTGAACACCCGCTCTGATGCCACCTACGGGCCCGGGCAGGACAGCTTTCCACTGCAAACTCGGCAAGTTGGGGCCCCACACATCCATTTTGGGCTGCCAGTAGTCCAGCGGATCTTCTAACTGGGGTGGCAGAGTGCTGTCCAAGTAGGCCAAACCACCTGTTGGTTCAGGGACGCTCCAGGTCCTGCTGCTGCTGGCGATACCCTCCTCATTTAGGGGGGTTTGAAGGAAGTGTCATCAGTGACTCCAGACTTAGGTTACTTCTGATGGAGTGGTACTGCCCTACCCCCCCACTTCCCTCAGCAGCCGCGGCATTTTAGTACTTGAGTGGCTGAGGAACCCCCCGGTCAGACCTGTCAGAGGAGGGCTGATGCCGCAAAATAGGCAGCGGCCAACTGATTACGGAGGATTTCCCTATAGTATTTGAGTTTTGTCCTCCCTCTCAATAGTGGGAAAAAAAGGCTCCCATTTTGGACCGGTAGTGAGGGCCCAAATAGGGTGGAGAGCCAGAAGTCATCCCTCTGCCGGATGTGACTATTCGGCTGTCACTAGCCAGGCAAATAAGCATGCTGCGGGCCATCTGCACAGGTGATTTCGAAGGGCTCCCTGCCTCCATTTCCACTGTATACTGCCACTGTGCTTGGGGGTCATCTGTCTCGTCTTCTTCATCTCCATCCACCTTCTCCAGCTGCTCCTGCTCCTCCTCTCTTGTCACCTGGGTAGAAAATCCACTCATTTCACAAGACAATGCTTCTGCTCCAATGTCCTCCTCCCCCTCCCCCTCCTCCATTTCATTCCCCACCGGACTCATGTGGCCACAAGATGTAGGCCACGTCTCCAGCCCCCTGCCCAGACAGATTTTTCAGCTCTGTTCCCAGGACATGAAGCAGTGGAATGACGTTATTCATCCGTAGTCCTGGCGACTGACAAATAACGTCGCCTCCTCGAATGGCCTCAACAAACGGCAGGTGTCACGCATGAGCTGCCACTGGCTGACATCAAGTTACACAGGGGAGTACTTCTGTCTGCCTGGATCATCAAAAAATCGTTAATTTGGCCTTTCTCTGTTCATACAGTCGGTCCAACATGTGCAGGCTGGAATTCCGATGGGTGGAAACATCGCATATCAGAGTGTATTGGGGGAGGCCGTTCTGCCGCTGCAACTCGAGGAAGGTGTTCCTGGCTTTTTAAGAATGGATAAAGTGCATGCACAGTTTCCTGGCCATTTTCAGAATGTTCTGAAGATCGGTGGAAGACTTCAGGAACATTTTCACAACCAGATAGAACACTTGCGCCATGCAGGGCGCATGGACCATCCCTCCTCGGTGCAGCGCGGACACCATGTTCCCCCCATTGTCCGTCACCATGGTTCCGATTTGCAGTTGGCACGGAGAAAGCCACACATCGATTTTTTTGCTGCATGACGCGGAGCAGTTCCTCCCCTTGTGTGACTTCGTTCCCCGAGGCAACCCAGGTGTAGAACTGCGTGACACCGCTGTGCCCTACACTGTGGTATGATGGAGCAGTACTTGTGGAGCCTGAGATGGTGGTGGTGGAGGAGGAGGCGGACATTTGCGCAGGAGCCGCAGTTTGACAACGTGGAGGGGGGAAAGCGCCGCCTCCCTGTCCAAGTTGTTGGTGTGCCTGGGCAGGAAGATCATTTCCCTAGTGGGCCGTAAAGGACATTCACTGGCCATGACCGTAGTTACAGCTCCAGATGTCCGCGCTGCTCTGCACCTTGGAACAAACCAATAAGCTCAAGGACTGGCCCACCTCTGTTCTACATATTTATGAAGTGCTGGTACTGCCTTTTTGGAAAAAAAAATTAGGGGCTTGGAACTCCATTCTCGGCTCGCACAAGCCATTAGTTCTTTGAACGGTGCAGGGGTCCACCATTGGAAAGGGAGGGATGCAGTACCAACAACTTGGAAAGGAGCACGGTCAGCTGCTGCATCTTTAGGATGGTTGGACGCATACTGTTGTCTCTTTGCAATCGCCTCGTGAACGACTGCTGGCGCCATGAGTAGCGAGGAGCAGGAGCATCTGGACTGGGAGATGATGTCAAAGAGAAACAACTCCTTCTGCAGAGGTGGTGGAGCCTTTGACTGGCTTTCAAGGGCATTTCGTGCCAATGGGCGCTGGCCTGCTTGTTGCCTGCGGCGGCAGGGATGGACCACCACATCTGAGGCCAGTTTTTCCCAGGCCACCCGGGTGGTGACGTGCATGTGTTGACGCAGGGCCCTTTGGGGCCAACGTTAGCTCCCTGGCCACGCTTCACTTTTGCCCACAGATTCTACATATACCATATTCGGATCCCCCGGTGTCTTGCAAAAAACTGCACACCGCCGAGTTTTCGGATTTTACCGCCAACGCTCCGCACTGAGTGAATACTGCCGCTGCTTTCTCGCGGAGCCCCTGTTTCCCCCTTTCTTGGACCTGCGAAGCGGGGTTTTTTACCCCCTGGCCGCTTGGCTCACGACTCACACTGATGCTATCCTGCTGACTCACGGCCACACGACCCACTTGCTTGCTGCGCCCCATGCCTGACGCGCAAGCTGACGCCCTCTTCTCCTGACGATGATGAAGCCTTGCCTCACCGGCTCCCCAAATGCGGTCGGCTATACATCATCTATTTGTGTTTCATCATCATGCTGTCTCATCACCGGTCTTGGTTTTGCAGAGGCTGACCCCTCACAACATGAACCTCCCCTGCCACTCTCAACATCTATACTTTGCCGCCTACTGCAAAAGCAGGGGATATTGGCCCCATTTCTTCGTGCCATGTAGCTGCTGGACTGCTCTCCTCAAATTGTTCATCCTCGCTATATAGTGGCGCTGAGCCCAGACCACTTTGTAGATCTCTGGCTGAGGAACCCGGGTTGAGGACAGGTGAGGGGCCGCTGACCCGCTCCCGGGCCATGCCAACTAAGGGTTGTTGTCTGACGTTCCCACCGACTCTTGGCTGGGGGTGTAAGATGTAATAGGGGAGGAAGTAGATGACCTAGTCCACCAAACAAGAAATCTTGGGTTGCTAGTCAGCACACGGCCGCTAGATGACAGCGGCAGTTGTGGCCTCACCCAGTGAACCCTGCTGCGAGTCCCCTTGCTGTGCTGCGACCTGGGCCTGGAATGTTTGTGCCTCTGCCACTCGCAGGTGAAGAGCCTGCCACCTCTCTGTCTGACATACTGGTTTGTTCTAAAAAAGTACAGACACTGTTTGATGAAGATATCTGTATATGATAAATACACACCCTGTATTTGACTCCAAATGAAAACCCCCTAAGAAGCTTGGGTAACTTGGATATAAATTTTCGACTCCACAAATGGGCAGGAGAAGAAAATTGACTTGTATGTGCCGTTCAAAAACTCTGTGTATTTTACTGAATATAAAAGCACATAACAGGCTTAATTAACCTTCGGTATGAAATTTTGCTACAGAATTCTTCTGTGGCGGTGAAAAACAAAGTTTCTTTTTTCTGATACAACTGCGAACAACGCTTAATTAACCCCTGGATGTAAATTGCGCAAAAGAAATTGGGGCAGCCACAAACTAAATACTTTGTAGCGTGTTACAATTGCGTGTTTTCTACGCTACACAACAAGAGAAAAAATTGTAATTAACCTTTGCTTGTGAATTATAGTACAGGAAAATTGTATTTTTTGTCGGTGAAAAAAAACGGTCTATTTTTGTCACCCCAGCACAAACACAAAGCTTTAAATTAACCCCTGGATGTAAATTGCGCAAAAGAATTGAGCAGCCACAAACTACTAGCTTTGTAGCGTGTTACAATTGCGTGTTTTCTACGCTACACAACAAGAGAAAAAATTGTAATTAACCTTTGCTTGTGAATTATGGTACAGGAAAATTGTATTTTTTGACGATGAAAAAGACGGTTTATTTTTGTCACCAGAGCAGAAAAACAACGCTTAATTAACCCCTGGATGTAAATTGTGCAAAAGAATTGAGCAGCCACAAACTACTAGCTTTGTAGCGTGTTACAATTGCGTGTTTTCTACGCTACACAACGAGAAAAAATTGTAATTACTCTGTGCGTGTGAATTATGGTTACAGGAAAAATTTATTTTTTGTTTGGTGAAAAAAGACGGTCTATTTTTGTCACCACAGCACAAAAACAACGCTTAATTAAACCTGGATGTAAAGTGCGCAAAAGAATTGAGCGCCACAAACTTTCTAGCTTGTAGCGTTTTTACAATTGCGTGTTTTCTACGCTACACAACAAGAGAAAAAAATTGTAATTAACCTTTGCTTAGTGGAAAATTTTGGTACAGGAAAATTTTATTTTTTGGCGATGAAAAAGACGGTTTATTTTTTTCACCACAGCAGAAAAAACAACGCTTAATTAACCCATGGATGTAATTGCGCAAAAAGAATTGGCAACCCAAAACTACTAGCTTTGTAGAGTGTTACAATTGCGTGTTTTCTACACTACACAACAAGAAAAAATTGTAATTACTCTTTGCTTGTGAATTATGGTACAGGAAAATTTTATTTTTTGTCGGTGAAAAAAGACAGTTTATTTTTGTCACCACAGCACAAAAACAACGCTTATTTTCCCTGGATGTAAATTGCGCAAAAGAATTGAGCAGCCACAAATCTACTTTGCTTTGTAGCGTTTACAATTGCGTGTTTTCTACGCTACTCAGCAAGAGAAAAAATTTTAATTAACCTTTGCTTGTGAATTATTGGTAAGGAAAATTTTATTTTTTGGCGGTGAAAAAGACGGTCTATTTTTGTCACCACAGCACAAAAACAACGCTTAATTAACCCCTGGATGTAAAATTGCGCAAAAGAATTGAGCAACCAGAAACTACTAGATTTGTAGCGTGTTACAATTGCGTGTTTTCTACGCTACACAACAAGAGAAAAAATTGCAATTAACCTTTGCTTGTGAATTATGGTACAGGAAAATTGTATTTTTTGGCGGTGAAAAAGACTGGGCAATTTTTGTCACCAAGCACAAAAAAAAACGCTTAATTTTAACCCCCGGATGTAAATTGCGCAAAAGAATTGAGCAGCCACAAATCTAGCTTTGTAGCATGTTACAATTGGTGTTTTTACGCTACACAACAAAGAGAAAAAATTTTAATGAACCTTTGGTTTGGAATTATGGTACAGGAAAATTGTATTTTTTGGCGGTGAAAAAGACGGTCTATTTTTGTCACCACAGCACAAAAACAACGCTTAATTAACCCCTGGATATAAATTGCGCAAAAGAAATTTAGCAGCCACAAACTACTAGCTTTGTAGCGTTACATTGCGTGTTTTCTACGCTACACAACAAGAGAAAAAATTGTAATTAACCTTCGCTTGTGGGAAATTTTGGTACAGGAAAATTGTAATTTTTGGCGGTGAAAAAGACGGTTTCTTGGAGTCACCACAACAGCAGAACAACGCTTTAATTAAGCCTGGATGTAAATTGCGCAAAAGAAATGACAGCCAAAAATGAAGTGGTATTTGTATTATAAAAACGCTGTTTCTTTTTAAAAGAATACAACAGGAACTGTCTTAGTCCCCCTTGGATATTCAATGTGCTGTGAGCAGATAGCATTAAAATGTATATGCAGCTGCAGTGGACGCACACTGGACTTCAGATCCAATTTCACCAAAAAATCAGAAATAAAAACATTAAGAGAAGCAGTCTTGAGACAAGCTGAGACACCCCCCAAAAATCGCTGTATAAAAATCAGTTCTTCAGTAAGCTTTTCAAGCAGTCGCGGCAGCACCTTCCTGATTTAGTACAGTGAGAGGGAGTGTGGCTCCCAGCGTCGCGACCGGACTTATATAGTGCGTGACGTCACAGAATCCCCCCAGTCTCTGATTGCTTCATCTCTGCACATGTCATGCAGGCTATGCCCTTCTTCCTCCCAAGTGCTTTGCCCATGTAGCGCCATGTGCTCGCAGCCATTTTATCAATCAAAAGCACACTTCGTTCACCCGAAGTACCCCAAACTTCGACTTCTTTCAGAACCGAAGTTTTCTTGAAATTCTAAACGAATTCCACTTCGTTAGAATCAATTCGCTCATATCTAGCTAAGATACAAATGAACAGGAGCGTAACTTTGGTTCTAGAAGTGGGGGGGACCAATTTTCCCTCTCATCCCCTATCTGTCTATGCCTCCCTCCTTCACTCACCTTCCCCTTTCATTACCCTCCTTCCCTTCTCTCCCCCAAATTTCTCTCCCTGCAGTGAAGCGGCCCCCTCTAACCCAGCTAGGAGGTCTGAGGGAGCGCTGTGAGTTCCCCCAGCAGGTCTGGGCTGAGTCCTTATGGCAAACACTTTTGGTGCAATCTGTAAGGTTACGAGTGGCTCTCTAATTACTGAAGTTTAGAGACGGACTGGGACTGAAAAGCAGACCTGGCAATTAAACCGAACCAGCCCACCTACAATATTTCCCCCTCTACATGGAAATAAAAAATGTTGGGCCATGCAGTAAACTTCGCTTAACCCCTCCCATCCCCCATCACTACTCCATTAAATTTGTTATACACACACAACAGAATAAGGAAAATAAAAGAACTCAATCTCACGGTACCCCTAGGAATCACTTATGTCACATACTGTACCCCGAAATTTATTTTATTGCATACCATACACCAAAAATGACATCACGCACTGCACCCTAGAAATGAATTATATTACACCTGGTAGCCACAGAAATTACATTACTAACTGCAACTTAGAAATTACTTGCACGTTGTACCTGCACTGTATCCCAAAAATATATTATATTACACACTGAACCCAAGAAATGAATTACATTACTCACTGTACTCCAGAGATTACATCACACCATACCCCAGAGATTACATTACACTGTACTCCGGAGATTACATTACACATTGTACCTCAAATATTACATTACACTGTACTCCAGAGATTACTACATTACACACCATACACCAGATATTACATTACCCACTGTACCCCACAGAATAGTTTACACACCGTACCCTAGATATTTCTGCATTATTCACCATACCCCAGAAATTACATTACACACTGTACAACAGAGATTATATTACATCATATCCCAGAGATTATCATATTATACCCTGTACCCCAGAGACTACATTAGACAAGATATCCCAGAAATTGTGTGTGTATATATACATATATTGAACACAGACACACTACACACTTATGGTGGGTTCACATGACGGTTTCTTGGCACTGACAGTGTCGTTTGCTTGTTGGAAATTCGGTGCTTACAAACGCAGAACTCCGACGAGCAAACGACCCAGACTGCCCAAGGCAGATTTCTGCCTCCTATCCTTTAGTGCTGTTAGTGCATAAAACACCTTGAAGAATACTTTGTAGGCGCTAACAGTAAGCGCCGAAAATACTGAGTAATATCAGTGTCATCTAACCGACGACACTGATTTTACATAGGGTTTAATGTAAATCAGTTTCCTGCCGGATTGGATGCCGGTTCTGGGGCAGATCCAGCACTGAATTCGCCCCAGAATCAGCATTCATATCTTACGTGTGAACATACCCTTAAGGTATGTTCACAAGGCATATAGCGGGGTGTACTGTGCGCCCTGCTATATGCCAGGTGTTTTAGAAGTATGCACTGGCCAATCCGCACTTCTAAAATGCTATTGGAGCGGCCCCATTCACTTTAATTTAAGTGCAGGGAAGACGTGACATGAACACATGGCTGTACAGTACAGTGCCTTGCGAAAATATTCGGCCCCCTTGAACTTTTCAACCTTTTGCCACATTTCAGGCTTCAAACATAAAGATAGAAAATTTTAAATTTTTTTGTGAAGAATCAACAAGTGGGACACAATTGTGAAGTGAAATGAAATTTATTGGATATTTTAAACGTTTGTAAAAAAAAAAGCAAAACTGAAAAATGGGTCCTGCAATATCATCCGGCCCCTTTACTTCAAGTGCAGCAAACTCACTGCAGAAGTTCAGTGAAGATCTCTGAATGATCCAATGTTGTCCTAAATGACTGATGATGATAAATAAAATCCACCTGTGTGTAATCAAGTCTCCATATAAAAGCACCTGCTCTGTGATAGTCTCAGGGTTCTGTTTAAAGCGCAGAGAGCATCATGAAGACCAAGGAACACACCAGGCAGGTCCGTGATACTGTTGTGGAGAAGTTTAAAGCCGTATTTGGATACAAACATATTTACCAACCTTTAAACATTCCAAGGGAACTGTGCAAGCGATCATATTGAAATGGAAGGAGTATCAGACCACTGCAAATCTACCAAGAACCAGCCGTCCCTCTAAACTTTCATCTCAGACAAGGAGAAGACTGATCAAAGATGCAGCCAAGAGACCCATGATCACTCTAGATGAACTGCACAAATCTGGCCTTTATGGAAGAGTGGCAAGAAGAAAGCCATTTCTCAAAGATATCTATAAAAAGTCTTGTTTAAAGTTTGCCACAAGCCATCTGGGAGACACCAACATGTGGAAGAAGGGGCTCTGCTCAGATAAAACCAAAATCAAACTTTTTGGCCACAATGCAAAACGATATGTTTGCCGCCAAAGCAACACAGCTCATCACCCTAAACACACCATCCCCACTGTCAAACATGGTAGTGGCAGCATCATGGTTTGGGCCTGCTTTTCTGCTTTTCTTCTGCAGGGACAGGGAAGATGGTTAAAATTGATGGGAAGATGGATGGAGACAAATACAGGACCATTCTGGAAGAAAACCTGTTGGAGTCTGTAAAAGACATGAGACTGGGATGGAGATTTATCTTCCAACAAGACAATGATCCCAAACATAAAGCAAAATCTACAATGGAATGGTTCATAAATAAACGTATCCAGGTGTAAGAATGGCCAAGTCACAGTCCAGACCTGAATCCAATCGAGAATCTGTGGAAAGAGCTGAAAACTGCTATTGACAAATGCTCTCCATCCACTCACTGAGCTCCAGCTGTTTTCCAAGGAAGAATGGGCAAGAATTTCAGTCTCTCGATGTGCAAAACTGATAGAGACATACCCCAAGTGACTTGCAGTTGTAATCGCAGCAAAAGGTGGCGCTACAAAGTATTAGCTTAAGGAGGACGAATAATTTTGCACGCCCCACTTTTCAGTATTTTCTTTTCTACCAAAAGGTTAAAATATCCAATACATTTTGTTCCACTTCAAAATTGTGTCCCACTTGTTATTGATTCTTCACAAAAAAATTTAAATTTTATATCTTTATGTTTGATGGCTGAAATGTGGCAAAAGGTTGAAAAGTTCAAGGGGGCTGAATACTTTCACAAGGCACTTTATATACACATCTCACATATAAAGTGCATACCCTACTCACATGCACACACAATGCCTGGCATCCTTCTCCCCTCCTTACCTGTGTGTAGTCTGGTGTAGTTGGCATTCTGCAAGACCTTCTCTTCTTCTCTGATGAGGGCTGAGCATAGGGGAAGTGGTATACAATGGGAGGGAAAGATACAGCCCCAGAGTGTGCTGGACTGTGAGCAGCATTCTGATTGGTGAAGCAGCTCCTGCTGACTCCTGTTCTACCAATTAGCGCAGCTCTCACTCTGCACTGACGCTTGAGGCTGCTGCCTACTCTGTCCCCCCAAGAATAACAGAAATATAGGAGGCGAAGGATTAACTTCTTCCTCCTCTGTGCTCTTCTCTCCCTACTTACCGTATCCTCATGCTTTCATATGAATTATTCTTTGGGGGACCATCCCCCACCCAGAAAAAAGTGGGGGGACCAATCCCCTCCATACCCCCCTAAAGTTACACCTATGCAAATGAACCTTGAATATATGAATTCTATTTAATTACATTACTGTCACCTCTTTCACCTGTTCAAGTTTTTTTTATATTCTTTGAATGAACTGATCATTTCTGTCTTTTTGGCTTGTATGCATGGGAGAGTGGTTGCCTCCATTTTATTCTTGCACTCCACTCATCCATTGCAGGCTTTTTTAACAGAGAGTATAGCTGGAACTTGCTTTTTTAGAAACGAATGAAGACCTTGTCTAGGCACGAAGAAGGGTAAAGTCTATTTAGCGTAGATTCCCATCTTAAAATGAAGTTATTTTGCTGAGTTATACAATTTGATCAAAATGTGCACTGAGAACCTCAGGTTTTCATGTGTTTAACCCTTTACCGACATATGATGTATGAATACGTCATAGTGCCGGTAAGGGGCCTTGTAGCAGGATCGCAGCACGGCAGTTACAACACAGCATGGTGCTGGCACCCTCCCACGATGTTTAACCCCTTATATGTCGTGGAAAAGATGGCCGTGCCATCTAGATCAATGGTAAATGGTGCCACGCACTGTTTCTCACTTCAATCGGGGTGCCCGTGACTAAATCACAGGCTCCCTATCGGTTAACATGGCAGCTGGAAGCCTTGTGAAGACTTCCATCTCTGCCACGTTTTCTGTTTTACTACCTCCTGCCCTAGGAAGTAGGGGCAGAAAATGTAAAAAAAAATATTAAAAGTTCAAATCATCCCCCTTTCACCATTTTGCAAATAAAACATAAAAAAATAATAAAAAAGTTACACATATTTGGTATCTGAAAAAGTCTTATCTATTGAAATATAGCATCATTTATCCCATACGCTGAACACTGGAGAAGAAAAAAAAATCGAAATGCCAAAATTGCGTTTTTTGGGGGTAATTTCACGTCCCCTAAATATTGGAATAAATTTAATCCAAAAAGTCATATGTAATCCAAACTGGTACCAATAAAAAGTACACTTCAGCCCACAAAAACTACACCCTCACTCAAGTCTGTATGTGTTAATACAAAAAAGTTATTGGTCGCGGAAAATGGCGCTGCGGCGCAAATTTAAAAAATAGAAAATGTTTGTCATTTTTTTACGGTACCAAAACATAACGAAAGTATCTGTTAATAGGGTTGGGGCAGCCATTTCTTCTATATCACCACTTTGCACCATGTGTACTTCTGCTATCAATGTCTTTGGGGGTGTAATGGTTTCTGCTTTACTCATGTTCATTATTCGATACCCGTCCTCTACTCACTCTGCACAGAGTACGACCCACTACCCAATTAACTTGGTAATTAAGTGGTATGTGTCATATTTAGGCACCAGTTCCCTACCAATAGCCCTGAACTTCTGAATGGATTCTTTGTCTTAGGAACATAATGACTTTTTACCACAAGGTCTTTCAAATTCAGGCATCTTTTTGCAGTCATTGTCAGGATCCATGCCACAGCTTCCATTCTGAGCCGTGGGTGTGACTGTGTACCCACACTTGCAGTGGTCTCTGCTGCCTCTGTCCCGCCTGAGGTCCTCCACTGCTCAGTTTTACTCACTGTTCCATGCTCCTGCTCAGGGTTTATAAAACCTCTCTTGGGTTCTCTTTTTGTGTGTGCCCCCTCAGTGCTGAGATTTAAAGGGACAGTGTCCCCCCAATTACCTGTAATTGACCCGTGCCCCTGTCTATTAAAGAAATTCCTGCCCTTGACAGCACAGTTCGTTTTTTGTTACATACATAGGCTTGACCCCTGGGTGTTTACTGCTTTTATACCCTTTTGTTTCCCCGCATGCACAAGTCCCTTTAACTGTTGTATATCTCCCCTGTACTGAGTTGTTTCCTGCCTGGGATGCTTTTTCCCGTCTAGGTCACCGCTGTGTTGTCACCTGTCCAGCACCTGTGCCCGTCCTGCACTCCGGCTACTGTCACAAGCTTTGCCATCTATGCTTGCTGTGGCCTAGAGGATCTGCATACCAGGCATTCTACTCCATTACAATGTGACAGTACGAACTGACCATGCAATGAATCCCACCCATGTGGTCCTGAATGATATCCGCACAAAAGCCCTATGAAAAATCATGGCGTCCACCTACCTCTGCCTGCCCGTTACTTCAGAGACCCACATACGTGTTGCAAAGTCCTCAACCACTGTACCACACACTTTGAGGCCCTGGCTCACCAGTTTCCATCTGACCATGCCAAGGTGGCGTTTACCAACAGCCTGCTTTCAGGTGAAGCCTTGGCTTGGGCCTCAACCCTCTGGGGAAGAGAGGATCCACTGACAGGGGACCTTCAAGAATTCCTGAGTGCCTTCAGAAAAATCTTCCAGTAATCTGGGCGCACAAAAACGTCATCTCTTTGCTCCCTTCCGTCAAAGGGACTCCACAGTGGGGCCCTATGCCCTCCATTTCACACCGGCCTCAGAGCTTGCGTGGAACAAAGAGGCCCTCGTTGCTGCCAAATGTGGGGGCCTCGATGGATACATCAAGGACAAGTTGGCTGGTCGTGATCTGCCTACAAACCTGGATGACCTCAGTGCTCTGGTTACGTGGATTGATACCTGCTTCGCTGAAAGGTAGCTAGAACTTCGCGCAAGCCTCTGTACCTTGTTCCTGAACCCCCAAGCCTACCTCACCAGGTACTTGTGTTCCCTCAAGATAAGCCTATGGAGGTGAACCTTTATCACCTCTCCGCGGAGGAATGCACAGCGCAGTTGTCCTTGTTTTTACTTTGGTGGACCCACAACCTGCCCACTCCAAGAGGCAAGCTTGCCACTAACCGCCTCAAGTTTCCCACCTTTTCAATCCCCCCCACCGTTTCCCCCTCAATACCTCGTTTTGCCTGGTAAGACTCCCCCCAAAAAAACCCCGGGGGGTTTCAAGCATCTTTATTCTCCCACGCTCCCCCTGCCTACTGTTTCTGCTCCCAGGTCCAAGAAGTAATCCGGGACTATCAGGACACCTCCTCTGAAGACTGTTCCTGCAATACTGAGGAGGAGATGGTTACCACTGGTTGCTTTTGCGGTACCCAGTTAGTCTGGAGGTCATGTCTGTGCCTCTGCTGCGGCCCCTGCTGTGTCCCGAGGGCATGTATTTACCTGTCCTGACTCCTGTCCCTGCTGTGCCGACTGCCAGTGGCTCCTACTTATCATCCGTTCCGCTTGCTCCATCCTCGTGGCAACCTTGTGAAGCATGTGGGATAGTGGGGGCCAGCCTCCGACTGTGGGTTTTTCTAAGTAAAATCACATGCAATGACAGTTGTGAAATGTATCTATGTAGTCTACTGTTTGGCCACAAGATGCCGCTAAGTTTCAGTTTCACAGTAATAGGTGCAAATGAAGGGACATGTATAAAACTGGCACATGGTAGCAGCCATTTTGAGAAGCTTCTGAGACTCAAAGGAGAACAGACAGAGACAGAAACTAAGCTATAAATAACCCAGGTATTCACTAGTTGTTTTCCAGAAAACAGAGGAGAGCCTGACTGTCCATACAGCCACCATCACAGAGATAGAGAGAACTCCTTGACAAGTAGGACAAGCTGCCAAGATAGAAGAGGTACTGTCAGCAGCCGGATCACATCCACTTCACCCACAAGGATTCGGCACCGGAGGACAGGGATTGCCAGTGAGGCGCATCCCTTAAGGTAACCTCATGGATGCGTGCATTGCCAACTAGCTCCGATACCTGTGAGAAGGCCTGAAATTAGTTTAGTTAGTTTAGGCTCAGTTTAAAGGCCAATGGAGGGTTCATCAAAACATTCCTCCTGTTTAGGACTATGAAAAGGATTGCGCGTATCCGCATCCGTTAGCTACTTGAACCGGTTCATCTGTGAGGAAAAGTTGTGTATCACATGTGTGTTTGGGAGGGAAGTGGGTAAATCATTTAAGGCTGATAAGCTGCTGTGGCTGCACCACGAGCCCTGCAAAACCTGCCACCTACACACAATTGTTCCCGTTGGTGAATACGTGTAATTTAAGAAGGTAAGGGGTTATCGGCCTTTCTGAACCCCCCCGGTTAGGAAGAGTTACCGGGCATCCAAGAGAGTACACTTCTGGCGGCGAGCTGTGCAGCACAGGGGGGGGGGGGGGGCCCAGTATATGTATTTTGTAAATTTGTGTTTAGCGGGATCTTTCACCATTTAGTTCCAGGAAAATTCAGTAAAACAAACCGTTGTTGAGCTGGTGTTGGAGTCGTGTTCTTTGTGTCCCGTGACTTTCGCAGTATTCCGGTAAACCTGCCCCCTGTGGGTACTTGGCCTTACAACTTGGCGTAGTCGTGCAGGATACAGAGCGATCGGTTAATGTGATCGAGCTGCAGCGGGAGATATTCCCCCGCACAATGGCCCCGGCCCAGAGCCAACTCAGGGTGCCCCTACAGTACCCGCCCAAGTGAGTTATGTCCCTTTTAGTAGCCACTATGTGCAATACCTCCCCAAATTTGACGGAAAACAACATGACACTGCAGGCTGGACAGAAAGGGTGACGTAGCGCAATGTAAAAGATGTAACTTAGCTTCCAGAGAACTGGGTGGCAGAGATTAGCCCCTGGGGGCCTTGGAGGGGGGACATTAGGCGGATGTAATGGTGGCGACCTGAGTCTGGAAAGGGATACGCGGAGAAAATATTTCTCGCTGTGGAAGGGGTCCCAAGGGGGTTTACCAAAGTGGTGCACCTGCGAAGTTGCTTCATCAACCGGACCGCAAAGAGAGGGTAAGAACCTCATGCAGTATCTAATGCCCTACGAGGAAACATTGAATGAGATAAGGGCGGCGAGACCCAGTGGGCTATCGGGGCCATCCTCTGAAGTAGATTAAGCTACTAAGAGAACACAGGTTCATTGTAGGACTGTACAATAAATCCTTACGGGACAAATTGTCAGGAGATGACCCCGAATGACGGCTGACCTGAACTTTTTACAAGTGTCTACTTAGCCGCTTGTAGAGAGGAAGAGGAACACATGCCCAATAGTGGTAAAGGTGTGATAGTACCCCCAACAATCAGAGAACAGAGGGACGCAGAGTCTTTACAGATTGGTCCAGGCTTTAACGGAGCATAGTTGAAGAACTTCGGCTTGAGGGGGTCCAGAAGAAGGCAGACACTGCCACAAGCTCCAAAGTGAAACTATTCGGCTTCCCCACGAGGCACATCCTTTCAGATCAGCTCCACACGGGTCCTAACCGCAAGAGGTCCACCGGTGTGCAGGATATATAGGGAGCCCCTCTGCTGGTACTTGTCAACGGTAATGGCCACATCGCCAGAAGAGTGGTCCGCGAACGTGGTAAAGGGCAGAAGCCGGGAGTTAAACTTACCAACCGCCGCAGTAGTAGCTGGGCGTGCTGTGGCGGGCAACAAAGACCAAGCCATCGCAGAAGTACGATCTTTACGCCAGTAGTCCCAGTTATGGAAGCAGAGCTAGAAGGCAAAGAGGTGCTCTGTCTAGTTTGAACTGGGTCAGGAAGTGTACCTACCCTGATGCCCTTGGAGTTCTTTGAAGACACTTCGGGCACATGTATGGACCAGATGATGGCAGCGTCATTAGGCTGACGGCAGCCAACAAGGTGACTGGAGTACAAGGGATAGTTTGTATGCAGGTCCCGACATTTGGACAAGACATTGGCAAGAAGGGAGTTTCTGCTGTGGATCACCACCAAGAGGGTAGTGATGTGAACCTGGGCATGAGACCGTGCTCCGAGACTGATCACCACCTCCTCTATCCAAAGAGGGGCCAAAGTATTGGCCTAGCCGGGCCACCTACGCAGCCGGCCCACTCAGAAGGTCCTACGACAGATGCTAGGAGCTTAGTCTGCAGAAGGAGCCCCACATCCGGTCCCAACCCATTGGTCACGTGAAGGTGTCAAGGCGAGAGCCCCGATCAAGATCCGCCACGACACCCCCGAAAAAATATTGATGCTGCCTGTGGGAACCAGAACGGAAGTTGAAATTGGGCTGGAAATCTTTGTTTTAAACCAGTCTCACAGAAATTCACCAGAACCGACCACTGTGTAGCTCGGTCTTGCCACTGTGGAGATGGGATATGTACCCTGTGAGATCCTCAACGACATGGACACGAGTTGACCATTCCTTCAAATACCCTACTGAACCGAAGGTCCATGTGTCCTGGAGAAAGAAGTATAACTGTCGGCGAGAGGACGTAACTCCTATGGCCTCGACAAGAGGTGCGGTCTGGACCTAAGCAGTGGGCCATCCAGAAGGGCGAGCCTCCGACTGCGGAATGGATGGCTGATTGATAAGGGCTCAGATGGGAAATTGAACCGCAGGACCCTGACTCCATGGCAACAACAGCTGCCTGGAAGATACCCTCGGGAATTCCAGGAGGCGTATCTCTCTCTCCGAGACAAATATAAGACATGCGGAGTCTTCTTACCATCGAGCAGAAAAGTCCCCACAGGCGATGCCCCCGCGCCCCCATCAGAGAACGTACCGATCAAATCCCGCCCAAAATGTACCAGGAAGTGAAAGACATGGGGGCCAGCATGCTGGAGGAACGGGTGATTAAAGAGAGTCAAAGTCCCTGGCCACCCCTTGTGGTTTTGTGCGGAAAAAAGATGGGAGTCATCAGGTTCTGCGTAGACTACATGAAGCTAATGGCCCAGACCATTCGTGACGCCTATCATCACCCCGTATTGAAAGAGGTGCGTTGGTCCCACTCTATCCATGCAAAAGTTCTTTTCGACCCTTCGACCTGCCAGCGGATACTGGCAGGTACCATGGCCTGAGAAGGATAGGCAAAGACAGCTTTCATTTCTGCTATGGGACTCTACAAGTTCAATCGGATGCCGTATGGGCTTTCCAACGCCCCAGGGACATTCCAGCGGCTGGATGGAGCATTGTCTGTGGGATCTTAACTTCGAGTCAGTGCTGAACAACCTGGACGATGTAGGGTGTTTCGGAATTCAGGTTGATGACCATCTTCAGAAAATGCGGGCAGGTTCTGGAACGACTACGGATATCATGGGCTAAAGATCAACCCAAAGAATGTATGCGCCAGCTCTTCCAGCAGCGATAGAGTAACTTGGGGCATGTGGTCAACTTCGGAAGGGTACATGCCGGCCCCCAAGTAAGTGGAGGCAGTCCGAAACTGGCCTCAGCCGTGGTACACCTATAGAGGTGCGGGCATTCCTGGGAACGGGCCGGCTGTATTACCGAAGTTTATACCCCTTGTCGCATCATCTGAGACAGACCCCATTAAAATTAGCTACTTAGGGATACGACAGGGGGCCCAAAGAATCGCCCTAATTTGAGTGGGGACCCCTCGCAGCAAGGAGTCATTTGAGAGCGGTGAAAAAGGGCTCGACCAGTTCTCCAATTCTGGCCTATGCGCTGTTTGACACCCCCCCTTTCTGTTGTATACTGATGGTAGTCTACATGGGTTGGGGGGCTGTGTTGTTCCAGGGTCCAAGGAGGGGCCGAAGAGAGTAATTGGCTATCCAGTCGGTCCTTACGGGAGGTCGGAGCGCAAGTCCAGTAAAATATATAGCATCCATTAAGTTGGGAACTGTTGGCCCTGGTATGGGGCCATGACGGAAAGGTTCGCAGAGTACCTGGACAGGGTGCAAGGTTGACTCGTCATGACCGACAACACCCATTGGCTCGCATTGGAGAATGCTAAGCTTAGGAGCGCCGTCGAGCAGAAGATGGGTTGGCCCGACTCACAAAATATCAATATGTTCCGCATTAAGTTCCGGTCAGGAAAGGGACAACGGGGAATGCCGATGCCCTCTCTCGGTTTCCCATTCATACTACCATCCCGCACGTTGATGAGGAGTTTAGAGGAACACTGAAATGCCGGACTTTAGCCAGTTCCCCCTTGCGTTCCAGGACTGGGCAACACTCAAGTGGGGTGGCCATGGTGTTGGGAAAGACCCGTTGGCTGATTGCATAGGGTCCAGGATGGTTGCCCGAGATTTACAGAAAGTGAAGGTGTGGGTCCGGTCTCGTTCGGGTCTGGCCCCACCGAGGATGCAGGCCCAGCTGACTCAGGAGGGCAAAAGCAATTTGAGGCAAGTGGGAATAAGCTGAGGTGTTTTCCCATGGTCTCCTGTGTCGGATCCATCTTACTTTACATCAGAGTTGCAGCACCGACAACAGATTGTTATCCTCCCCATGTCATTAGGACCAGAGGCTGCTCGGGAAGCCCATGATAAGGTCGCCCAGGTTTGGAGTGACAAAACCTATAGAATGTCTTCATGACTGGTGTACTGCCCCCGACTTGTTTAAGCATGGTGTCTGAAGCTTGCCTTCAGTGTCCGTTACCTGTGTTATAAGTAAGAGCAATGAAACCAAGGCCGGCCCCCGTTTCAGACCATCCGGACATCTGCGCCCCTAGAGCTCCTGATGTATTGACTATGTGCAGATTGGGTACGTCTCTGCCCATGGGCATTCGTACTGTTTGGTCATGACAGACCTTTTCAACTAAGTATGCGTGGCTGTACCCACTAGGGAGTCAGACGCAGAGTCAGCTGCTGCGGGCCGGTCCTGCAAGCACTTTTATACAGGTGTTTGTGGTGCCCGCATAGGATACATTCCGACCAATAAGGGGCGTGTTTTCAAGGGCTATAATGAGCGAAAACTGTACCAGTTGTATGGGATTGAGCGTTCCCGTACTACTCCGTATCATCCGCAGAGTTTGGGGGTTGGGGTGGGTAAAGGAAGTCTTGTGAGCGATTTTAACCGCACCCATATATCCAGATGCTGCGACTTTAGAGGACAGCCATAAGGCTAGGTGGCCGGAGTAACCCCCGCCATGAGCTTAATGTGGGCCTATAACAATAGGGTGCAACATACCACGGGCTACTTCCCCCACAAGCTGATGTTCGGAGACCCGCGGTCGAGAGATTGAGAAACTTACATGCCCAGTTCCGACAGCAACCACCCACCGACCAGTACCACCGGGCGCTGGTCCCAGAACACCGCCTGCCGAGACTGCGGACGCTCAAACAAGGTGTTGGAGAGCATCTGAACAAGGGTGTCATCCTAACCCACGTCCTGTGGCAGAGAGACAGTTTTGCCCCAGTGATCGGGTCATTGGCAGGAGTAAGAAGGCCATCTGGGGAAGTTGGATGGGAGGTGGGAGGCGGTCCATAAGTGGTCAAAGAGAAGGGTGGACCCTGCCATCCCTTTCCTAAAACGAGTGTAGAGCCGATCGGGACAGGGGGCCCATCACTAAATCTGCAACAGAAATATGTATGCGCTGTGATTTTGAAGTTCCTAGAATACACAAAAACCAAAGTACCTAAACCCCCTGTCCGCAGTCCCCCCTTAGTCGAAGAATGGTGGGCTGTCCCATTGCCGGTGACAACTGAAGGTTCCAGCTGTTGACAATCTTGCCACCCATGAAAGAGAGTGGAAGCTGCTAACAGCTCCTTCCCCAGGGGATGTGCCTGAAGCCCCTGAGCCCATAGCCCCACGTAAGGACGCCCAGATCCAACGCTTGGTGTACCCCCCCAGGTGCGTATGCGCCAAGACGATTTTTTGTGTGGTGAGGTTTTGTAGAGGGACGCCAACTTCTAGTCGGGTATTTGGGATAGTGCCACCTCACTGTGTTTTCTAAGTAAAATCCACATGCATGACAGTTGTGAAATGATTTCTAGTATTCCTCTCTGTTGACCACATGAAGATGCCGCTATGTTCAGTTTCCAGTATATGCAAATGAGGGAATGGTATAAAACTGGCACATGGTAGCAGCCATTTTGAGAAGCGTTCCGGTGGGACTCAGAGGAGAACAGACAGAGACGAAACCTAAGCTGATAAAGAACCCAGGATTCCACCAGTTTGTTCAGAACAGAAGGAGGAGCCTGACTGGTCCATACAGCCGCCATCACAGAGAGAGAGAGAACTCCTGGACAAGGAGGACAAGCTGGTGCCAAGAAAGAGAGGACTGTTCTGCAGCCGTGATCATCCACTTCATCCACTAGGATCTGCACCGGAGGACAGGGATGGCCGCCATCCTTAAGGTAACCTCAAGCAGATCGTGCATGCCAACGGAGCTCAGGACTGTGAGAAGGCCTGATATTAGTTATTTATTAAGGCTCAGTTACAGGCGCAAAGGAGTTTTCACAAATAACATCCCCTGTGTTAGGACTTTGGAGAGTTCGCTATATCGCAACCGTTAGCTACTTGAACCGTTCATCTGTGAGGGAAAGTTTTGATCACATGTGTGTTTGGGAGGGAGATGTGGGGTAAATCATTTACAGCTGTGAAGCTGCTGTGCTGCACCACAAGCCCCTCAACCTGCCACCGACACACAATTTGGTTCCCTGTAGGTGATTACTGTATTAAGAAGGTAAGGGGATTATCGGCCTTTTCCGAACCGCCAACGGTAAGGTAAAGTTACCGGGCATCCAGAGAGTACAATTCTGGCGGCGCGCTGTGGCAAACACATAGGGCCAAGGATATGTATTTTGTAAATTTGTGTTTAGGGGATCTGTTTCACCATCTTTTTTCAGAAAATTTAGTAAAACACACCGTTGTTGAGCCGGTGTTTGAGTCGTGTTCTTTGTCCGTGACTTCGCTGTATTCCGGTAAACCTGCCCTCGGTACTCGGCTTACAAGCACACTCCAGGGCACTCATGGCAGTCTTCTGCTATTTAAATAGACAGTATCCAATTACCTATCAATATACATGTGACCTCTGTTTGCTTAAAAGCAGTTTGTTGTTGTCTACATATATAGAGCTTAACCCCTGGCTGCAAGTTACCTGCTGCTCTACCTTTGCATACCTGTGTTAACACTGTGCTTCCTAAAGCGATACCTGCAGTTTCCTGATCGTGCAGCAGTCCCTATATCTGTTGTATATCTGTTGCTGTACCAAGTACGTTACCTGTCTGGGACCTGCATTACCTGCCTATGGCGACACCTGCTTTATCCTGTGATCTGGTCCAGCACCTGCTGTCCTTGTTCCACTCTTTGGCTACTCCCGCAAGCTTTACCATCTATGCTTGCGGTGGCCCAGAGGATCCGCATTCTCGGCGTTTTACTCTGTTAGAACGTGACAGTCACCAAGAAAGTGATTTTTTTAGACATGCGGCGAAATAACACCACGCTATTGGGCTAATCTTGTCATATGACCTAGGTGATTAAACTATCAAAGAACATCTGAGAGTTACATTTAATGTGCCCTGAGGAAGCTACAGGACGAAACTCTTTGAGGCGTGCCAGCGTTGGTACCAGGGCCGGGACAAGGCATTTTGGTGCCCTAGGCAAGTACAGCCAATGGCACCCCCCCTCACTCCCCAAAAAATGCCCCCAACACACACTAATTCCTCTCGCCCCTGCGCCAGGTCCTGTCACTAATTTTCTGCATATTCCACATAGCTCCAGCCCATCTCCTCAGCAGTCACTGCACAATGAAAATCAACCCTGATAAATTTGCTTTTTCAAAATCGCTCCCCTCCGTCTGACAGTAAATAACCCCTAAAGTAACAAACACCGAATAATCCACCGATACATGGAGCAATATACCAACAAATGTGTAACAAAAACACCCCTACAAAACCAAACCCAAAACTATTATACTTAAGATAAAAATAATCCTGCCAAACCCCTGACCAAACGCACCCCCACATGTACTACCTGACACAGCCTGATTACATATACCACCCCATACAGTGACCAGAAATGGTGAATACATTTATGTAAGCTCCAGAATATAAGTGATTAACTGCAGTTACATTTATGACTCACCGAACATCTTTTCTACAGCGTCGTTCACTTTCCCTTTTCTTCCCATCCGGTTCACACCTTCATGCTGATTGCTCCCGCCAATACTCTCCCTGCAGTTTTTGGACACAAATATCTTTGAATCCTCACATTTTCCCTAATCCTTTAATTACAGGTATAAAGTCCCCTCAGTTAACAGTAATATAAAGCCCTCTCAGTCAGGGGAGGGAATTTTTATTTCCCCTTAGACAGGTAGGGATATAAATATAGGGCCTCAGGCGGTATATAGATATAGGTCACTCTCAGGCAGGTATAAGATTAGGCCCCCTCAGGGAAATATAAAGACATAGGCACCTCAGGCAGTAATAGATATGGGGCAAATCAGGCAGGGATATAGATATAGGCACTCTAGGCAGGTATATTGAAATAGGGGAACCTGCGGGATATAGGGCACCCGGCAGGTTATATACTATAGGGCTCGGGAGGCAATAGGGGTACACAGGAGGAGGAGGAATTTTAAAAATAGAGACGGGGGGGAGGGTAACACAAAGATAGCATCAAATATGAAGATAAAGCTGGGAATTAGTAATAAATCAGGGGTGGAGGAGGAGGGGGTGTAGCAATAGTTAAAAATATCAGGAAAAGGAAAAAAAAAACTGAAAAAAACTCTAAATTGCATCTGACCAATCCAAGGGGGTCGACCAACAAAAAAAATGAACTAGAAATACAATACGAAAAAAAATAAAAGGGGGATAACAGAGACATGGCGGACGAAGCTCACTGGGCGGTTTAACCTTTTCAGGTTACAAACATTTGAATGGATCGTAAAGACCGAAAGGGGAGGTGCGTCCTTTTTAAAATCCTGCTGAAGCCAACACTTCGGGAAATAAAGGTACAGGGAATGAACAAGTGGAATCATTAGGGGGAAATATAATGGGGGGAACAATAACAATATAATACTAATAGGGCTGCAAAAAGGCCCCCAAGTATAATGAACCCATAAAGGGGTACTCCTCAGGGAAATAGATGAGGGGCTAATCAGAATGAGGTTATTATTAAGGGCACCTTTAACTATCCCACATCAATTGGAATCCTGAAACCTGTAGCTCTCACAAATGAAACAGGTTTTTTGTCAATAACTTAATGATCAATTACCTTTGCCAATGGTGCAATAACCGAGCTGAGGAGGAAAGGAGGCACTTCTAGATTTAATATAGACTAATAGACCTGACAGAGTAACAAAGGGATCAGGTTGAAGGGGCACCTTGGGAAAAAATGTGACCCATAATATAATAATTTCCGTTTATTCCTTCAATAGAGTTTTTTGTCAAGGAGCCACAAGAAATCACAGAATGTTATGAAGGCAAGCTTATTATTTTCTGCTTAGGTAGGCCCTAAAACCATATTGACTGGGACAATGTTTTTTAAATATGCAGAACTAATAATAAATGGATATTTTTAAACATCCCTAGGGCTACCACTGTGAGAGGTATCATTAAAACCCTTATGTAATAAAATAAATAGAAACAGGAAAAACCCAATGAGGATCAACAGGAATAGTAAAAGAGTGCAATAAAAAACAAAAAGAAATCGTTTCACCTACTAAAACAGGAGGGATGAAGATGGCTCTAAAGACAGCTATAGGGAGAAAAAAAAATAAAGTGTGGTAAAATAAAAGATAAAAGGAAGCAAAATGGAGACGTAAAAGACGTATCGCCATAGAAAGTAAATCTAACCCCCAAATTTTTATTAACTATATAAATGAGTAAAAAGATTAAAACAGAAAATGTTGGCCTTTGAAAAATACTGAGGGAGAGACAGTAGAGGGCGATGAGTTAAAAAGGCAAACCTATTAAACTTACTTTTTTCTCCACTGTAATTACCGATGAGGATGAGCTTGCCTGTTGAACAGATGGGATGAGGGTCAACTCCAACTTAAAAGTGTCTTGTCTTACCACCCAATTAAGAAGTGCAAGCTCCGTCTTAAAGAAGATTAAAATTAGACAAATCCCCAGGTCCAGGATGGCATACACCCACGTGTCCTAAGGGAGTTAAGTGATGTCATAGATCGGCACCAATTCTTAATATTTATGGACTGTCTAATAACGGGGGGTATGTCCCAAAGGATTGGCGCATAGCAAATGTGGTCCAATATTCACAAAAGGGGTCAAAAAGTGATCCAGTGAAACTATAGCCGTAAGATATTGACCACTGTTGTAGTAAAATGTTTGAAGGTTTTCTCAGAGATGCTATCCTGGATATCTCACTGAAAATAAATTGTATAACGGCTGTTTAGCCAGCATGGGTTAATGAAGGATCGTGTCCTGTCAGAGACTAATCTCAATCAGCTTCTTATGAGGAAGTTCAGGTGCAAGACTGTCGGGGTGGAGTCACTGGATGGTCATATATCTAGATTTTTCTAAAGCATTTTGATACGGGGCCACATAAAAGGTTGTTAAGTAAAATGTAGAATGCTTGGAACTGGGGGAAAACTTGTGCAAGAGTGTAAGCAAACCTGCTCCCTGATAGAAAACAAAGGTAGTAATTAACGGTTATAACTCTGACTGGATTGCCTGTTACTAGTGGTGGTAGTACCACAAGGGTCAGTATTGGAGGCTTGTCTGCTTTCACAACATTTTCATTAACATCTTACACAGGATTACACAGTAGAATATCGAGTGCTTTTGCAACGATACAACAAGAAGCTCGCAAAGTAATCAACTACAATAAGGATAATGTGTTTATTACAAAGGGGATCTGGATAAGTTGGAGTCCTGGCAGGAAATGGGCAGATGCGATTTTAACACAGATAAATGCAAGGTTTATGCACATGGGTGAGGAAAAATCCATTACATGACTTCATGTTAAATGGATACAGGCTGGTATAAAATGACATGGAGATATGACTTTGGGAAATCCTGAGGATGGACAGTAAACTTATTGTAGCAGCCAGTGTCCTAAAGCAGCTGCCAATGGCAAATATGATCATGGGTGCATTTAGACGGGCATCAGAGGCACACATGATGAGAACAATAATTATCTCCCAGTTTATACAGTCAACTGGTTAGACCACACATGGAATATGTTACAGTTTTTGGGCAAACCATGCACAGGAAAGACATTGTATAGCTTGACAGGTACAAAGTGTGGCAACAAAAAATAATAAACGGACTTTGAGGGAGGACTACAGTACCCAGAAAGATTAGCAAGATTAGGGTTATTTTATTTATGAGAAAAGTACCAACTTTCTGTGGAACATAATAAACTATGTTATTAGAAACATCAAAGATCAATATAGAGATCTCTCCCAAGGATTTATTTAATAACTCATGACAGTATCTAGAAACAAGGGTGCATCCTCTAAGTCTTGAGAAACGAAAGTTCTACATAAACATAGTAAAGGGATTCTTTACTGTAAGAAGCAGTGAGACTGTGGAACACTCTGCCAGAGGAACTATGACATGGTGAATTCACTAACAGAAGTTCAAAAAGGTTTGGGATGCATATTCTGGAGCATAATATGTAACAAGTTATAGTTGTCCTAGGATTCTGGATATGGGTTCAATGATCCAGTGTATTTTTCCTCCGATTGCCAGATGGAGTTGGGAAGGAATTTTTTCCCTAAAATAGGACAATTGCTTTCTACCGGTCATTGAGGTTTTTTGCCTTCCTCTGGATCAACACCTTAGCACAACAGCACTGAACTTGATGGACTCTCGTCCGTTTTTTTCGGTCCTTACAAACTATGAAACTAAAGAAGGTGCAGGTATATTAGCTATAAGGGGTCAAAGGCAGGTAAATGGGGCTCAGGTCAGTGCGTATAGGGGCGCAAGCAGACCGAATATGGTGGCTCAGGCAGGCGTATGGGGGCCACATGCAGGCGTATGGGGGGGCTCAGGCTGGCGGTATGTGTCCCACAGGCAGGCTTATTGTGGGTCCACAGGTATTGCGTATGGGGCCACAGGTAGCCGTATAGAATGGGGCCACATGGCATAGCCGTATAGGGGCCTACCGGGCAGGCGTATGGGGACCAACATGCAAGGTCGTAAGGGCCACAGGCAGTGTATAAGGGGCCACAGCAGGCGTAATGGGTGGCCACAACTAGGCGTTATGGGGCTCAAGGCAGGCAATATGGGGGCCACAGGCAGTAGGCGTATAGCGGCCACAGCAAGCATATGGGGCCACAGGCTGTAACGTAATAGTTGCACAAGGGCAGGCGTATAGGGGCCACAGGCAGGTATAAGGATCCACAGGGCATTGCGTAGGGGGCTCAGTCAGGCGTAGGGTGCTTAGGCAGGCGTTTTTGGGGCCACAGGTAGGCTAAGGGGGCCCCAGGGCAGGCGTATGGGGCTCACATGCTATTGGGGGCCCCAGGCAGGGGGGGATGGGGGGCCAAAGGGAGGGCTTAGGGGCCCCACGGAGTCAATATGGGGGCCCCAGGCAGGATATGGGGGCCCCGGAGGGGTATAGGGGCCCCAGGCGGGGGTATAGGGACCCCAACAGGCTATGGGACCACAGGCACTATTGGGGGGGGGGCCACACAGGGTAAGGGGGAAAGGGGGCTATGGGGCCACGGCAGGCGTATGGGGGCTTTTGGCAGGCGTATGGGGCCACGGCGGGGGATAGGGCTCAGGCAGGGTATGGGGGGGACAGGAGGCATAAAAGGGG
Organism: Phyllomedusa bahiana; assembly: GCA_025379985.1. Taxonomy (NCBI): domain Eukaryota; kingdom Metazoa; phylum Chordata; class Amphibia; order Anura; family Hylidae; genus Phyllomedusa; species Phyllomedusa bahiana. The sequence continues at coordinate 38,520 of JAODAL010035878.1, forward strand.
CCACAGGCAGGGGTAGCGGGGGTCAGGCAGGCGTATTGGGTCCACAAAACAGGCGTATGGGGGCTCAGGCAGGCGTATAGGGCCAAAAGGGAGGCAAAAATAAACAACTTTTACTCCCTGCTTCCTGGGGCCCGCTCCCTTAGGCCCCCCTCCGCGCCGGCCCCTCCCCGGGTGCAGGGCCTATGACGCGCCGTGTGCCCCGAGGTGAGGCAGGGATCGCATGAATCAGCGCTATAGGACCCGGCGGCCCCCTGTGTCGGGCCCCGTGGTTACCGGAGGATCCACACCTTCGGTGAGGGGTCCGACACTGTTGGCAAAAAACCGCCGCGCTTCAGGCCCAGGCAGCGGCCTGGGGCCCCCGGGGAGGTTTTGGGCCCTGCCTGGCCCCTTAGGGGTAGGCAGAAGTAGGGGGCCCCAGGCGTGCCTACCCCTGCCTCCCGTTGCCCCCTCTGGTTGGTACCATTGATATACATTATGGATAGCTCTCTCTTTTAAGTACCTATGTAATCCTTTTTTGTTTATACGTTTGTTAGTGTCATAGTTCTGTCCTATGAAAGAGGGAATTCATTGCAATGGCTTATATGGGTATTTAACCAATGACTATGTCTTATTGGCATGCATTCCTTCCTTAGTGGCCGCAGTATCAGAGAATGATTTTGAAGCGATTAGTTTTATCAGAGCCATTCCTATGTGCGGGCAAGGTGGATGCCCTTATCGCAGGGCCCGCTTTGCCCGCCCGGTAATTACTCTCTGTTTCTGCGCAGCCATTTTACAACGGCTGTGCAGAGCTAGCAGCTGAACCCACACTGTGCAGCTGCTTGTACAGAGAGAAGGCAGGACGGATTGTTACCCTCCTGGCTTCTCCATGGTATATACTGCCCTCAGTGAGCACTGTACATACACATCACATACACAGGGAGCAACAACCTGGCTACAGGGGGAAAATAACTACCTGACTACAGAGGGCAAATAACTACTGGCTACAGTGGCAACTACCTGTTCACAAGGGGCAACTACATGGCTAAGGGGGCAACTACCAAAATATCAATCTACAGTGGCCTATATAACTCAATAATAGGGATCCATATTTCTACTTATTAGGGGCGGTATACACCTACCTAATTCAGGACTGCATACACTTTGGGGGTGCATCTACATACTGTCTACTGAATTTAACTACTTCCTATATTGGTATACAAAACAAGATTAAAACTTTATGCACAAATGGGAGCACTATAGCTGTTTGGGCTACTTTTACTGTTTAGGGCACAAGGGGGTAATTATTACCATCTGGCTCACTATAGTTGGGGAGTTTGTACAGAGGTAGGAATTGTACAGAGGTAGGAAAGTGCAGAAAAGTGAGGAGTCTAAGATGTTTGTTTTGTAAATTCTACAGTGAAGATTTGGACCGGGGGGAAGAGTCTGTTTTTGGGGTGGATGGAAAAGGAAAAAGAGAAAAGAACAATCTTGAGGAATTTCCTTTCGTTCCGGGATGAAATTTATGTAAACGTTTATATTCTGCAAAGCCGTGTAAAAATTTGGTATCCACTCTGTATGGCACTGCAGCTAGTTAATGGTTTGTATAAATTTGGTTTATATTCAGAAAAGATGTTTATTTTTCAGTCACTATGGGGTTTTTGTATGTGGTTTTGGTGGGGTGGATTATTCATCATAGTGGTGGTTTTTATGAAGTCATGGTGTGGTGGTATAATTAAGTCACTATGTAGAGTTGATATGTGATCATGGTGTGGCAGTATTCGGTCACTATGTGCTGGTGATATATGGTCATGGTGTGGCAGTATTCAGTCACTGTGTGCTGGTGATATATAGTCTTAGTAGGACATTGGTAATATTAGCCTGGGGATTCTGGTTTTGGTGCAGTGTTATTTGGAAAAGTTGACTATATTAAAATTTTATACGTACACTTTTGTTTTAAAAAGTTTTTGTTATTTTTGGTTTGGGTTGATGGTGACACTTGTGCACTGTTCACACTGGGCCTTTTATGTTATGGGGGGGTAATTTCTGTACCCCCCCCCTCCCCGCCCTGAGTGCAATGTAGATTATGAATGGCCCTGAGTTTGATGATAATATATGTACTCTATTGGGTGTCTTTGACATACAGTAGATACATGATAGTAACTTATTATCCCCATATGTTCCCCCTGGATTGCTCTATATTATATTGGGATTTATTATAGAATAATACTTTACTACAGTGTCGTATATGACTACTGCCTGCTGACCTCTTTTTTTCTGATTTCTTCCTTCAGCAATTACATCTGCTATATTGTGTTTTTTCAAGATTGTAGATTATTAAACTATACTTTTTTATTGTTATGGGATGTGGCTCCAATTCACTTTTTTTTGAATGTATGTGAGAGATCTCGGTACTATATTCTGGGGTTTGGGGGCTTTTTGTTGGATAATTTAAGTTTACCCGATTTTAGTTTTGCCGCACGCTGCATTTTTTTTGCATATCTGTATTTATTTAGGGGTCTAGTCTGGGGTCTGTATTTGGAGGTTCTGGTATGGAGTCTGTATTAACTTTGGGCGTCTGGTTAGGGGATTGAATTTACTTAGGAGTTTGTATTAAAGGGGTCTGATTAGGAGTCTGTTCTGGGCTCTGTATTTGTTTAGGGGTTTTCATATGAGGACTTTAATAATTCAGGGCAGAGGCGGGACGATGAGTAGGCAGGGCCTAGAGCGCCTACCTCTGCCTATCCCTAAGGGGCGCAGGCAGGGCCCCGAACTTCGCCGAGCTTCAGGTGCCTGTGGGGCCCGAAGCGCCCCGGTTTCTTTGACGCTTCTGCGGGGGCAGAAAAACGAGCGCTCCCTGCTCTCAGACATGTCGGACCCGCTACCGGGGATGTGGATCCCGGGTTTAAGCCACAGGGCCCCACAGCAGGGCCCCGGGTCCCATAGCATGGGACCCGCCGTGGCCCCGTGAGCTGGCTGGCCCGGCACGAGAAAGGTTTTTCATGCGACCTGCCCCACCTCGGGGACAGGCGTCTAGGCCCTGCGCCGAGGAGCGGGCCCAGGGGGTCCGGGGCCGGAGGCGGGGCCTGAAGAGGGGCGGCGCCCGGGGAAGCAGGGGATGGTGAATAAAATGTTGTTATTTTTGCCTGCCTGGGCCCCTATTTTGCCGCCCGAGCCTCCATACGCCTGCCCGTGGCCCTATAGCCTACCCGAGCCCCCAACCCTGCCCCTTTGGGCCCCTAAGCTGCCTGTGTCCCCCCTACGCTGCCTGTGGCCCCTATATGCCCGCCTGAGCCCCCATACGGCTGCCCGTGGCCCCTATACACCCGCCCGAGCCCTTAAAAGCCTGCCCTGTGGCCCCCTACGCCCGCCCGAGCCCCCCTAGCCTGCCTGTGGTCCCCAAAGTGCCTGTGGTCCCTAGCCTTGCTGTGGTTCCATATGCTGCCCCTTGGGCCCCTTTTCACCTGCCTTTGGCCCATATTTCCTGCCTTGGCCCATTGCTGCCCGTGGTCCCCCAAAGCCCCCTCGGCCCCCCAACCCTCCTGTGGCCCCCCATGCCGCCCGTGGGGCCCATATGCCTGTGTGGGCCTTAAAAGCCTTCCTGTGGCCCCCATAGCCTGCCTGGTCCCCATATGCCTGCCTGTGGCCCCCTCACCGCCCCCGGCCCCTATTTGCTTGCTGAAACCCCCTACGCCTGCCGTGGGCCCCATACCCTGCCTGAGCCCCCCCAAAACCTGCCTGTGGCCATTTTAAAAACCTGCCCGAGAGTGACCCTAATCTATATACCTGCTGATGCCCCCCTTTTATATACCTAATTGTTAAAGGGGGCAATATACAATAACTCCCGACGAGAGGGCATTCTATATACCTGTCTAACTGAGGGGGGGCTTATATACTATAATTAAGGATTACTGGAAAAAGT